>PVHP010002343.1:0-91162 GCA_004024765.1 Zapus hudsonius
GGAGAGGAGAGGAGAGGAGAGGAGAGGAGAGGAGAGGAGAGGAGGGGAATCAATCCTAGTCAGTCCTTTCCAGAGCCTGGTGAGTTCCTGCCTTTGAGCTCTCCTGAGATAATCTTCTAACCTTAATATAAATATCACATTGTAATGATCTAATGACATAATTAAGGTGGGATGAAAATTAAATGTTTATCATGAGCCTTCTTTACTTCACCCAGGTGAGACTTCAGCCATGACGTGCACTTACTTTATACTGGCAGCACCCCAGGGAGGTCACCTGGAGAAATGCATGGTTGGTTAGCTTGGTCCTTTCTAAGGAATAAATCAAATGAGAGAGCTTGGGGGATAGGTTCCTGCCAAGTGAGAAAAGTACAAGTCCACACCCTCCAGCCACATCCCAGAGCTGCCAAGTCAAAGTACCCAATGGGGGCCACACTTTTAGCCTTTGTGAACGAGGCTCAACAGGGTCCTAGGACACCTGCTAAATCTCAGAAGTTTGTTCTTTGTCGCAGTTACCTTCTTGTTGCTGACAAAAAAATAAAAAATAAACAACACCCAACATGAGGCAGTTTATGGGAAGAAAGTGCTTATTTCAACTCATAGTCTGAAGGGAAATGTCCATCATGGCAGGGGGATCATCATGTCTTGTCACATCAGCTGGGAAAAACTAGTCTGAGGGAGCTCGCTGGTGACACACCCCATCCAGCAAGGCTCCGCGTCCCAATGCCCGACCAGAGGAGGCTTAATCTCAAACACATGAGACTATGGGGGACATTATGCTTTCAAACCATCACATTTCCCTAAAACTCATTGCATAGGAGGATCAGAACTTCTGTTTTTTAAAATATTTTATTTATTCATTTTCAAGCAGAGAGATACAGAGAGAGAGAGCGAGAGAGCGAGAGAGAGCACATCAGGGCCACCACCTTGTGGGTCTGGCTTATGTGGGTCCTGGGGAATGAACCAGGGGCCTCAGGCACTGGAGGCAAGTGGCTTAACCCCTGAGCCATCTCTCCAGCCCGTGGAGGATCAGAACTTCTAAGGAGCCATACTGAAGAGGTATCGGTCACTGAGGCTGAACTTTACCTTCCTTCTTGGACCTGCCCCTTTAAGAGGACTATGCCTCAATATAAAAGCCGCTCTGCGTTGCCCTCATTTGGCCCTTGCTTAGCCTTCAGAGGAAACGGACATCATCTACTTCTTTGCACGTGGAAGACACAGCCATTCTGTCTGTCACGTTTCCTGGTACTGAAGGTGGAAGAGGATGCCCATGACAGGCCTGAGGAATGGCGATCACTTTCTAAATTAACTGTCTCCCTAAAACTGCAATCCAGGAGTTGAATTTCATTACTCATCCTGACCTATTTGGCATAGGGATTACATTAAGCGATCTAGATTATTTTAATTAGTTAAAATTGCAATATGTTCTACAGGAGACCCCTCCTTCTAGAAACTACTGACTGTCGTCACTGATTAGTAAAGCATGGCTTAGGAAAACTCATTCAACTGAGTACTGTTGACACAACCGCAGGTAGAAAGTACTAGAATTTAATATAACACCAAATCCTCTTTGAGCTCATTAAAACAGCTACATGTTCTGAAAGGTTTCTGGCAAAATTATAAGAGTATGTCGTGTTATTATTATTATTTTTTTGCCTAATCCCAGAGGAGAAAGCCAAATGATTGAAATTAATGATGTTTATTTAGGCAGTCAGCTTATTGGACTGCTGCCCCAAACCAGAGAAAGTTCTACAACTGGAAAACTTCCAATTAGGGGAGGGGCTGAAGGAAAGAGACAGTGTTTTAATAACTAGTCAAAGCTATGAATCAATTAATTAATGATTTCTAAGCATGTATCAAAGCCACCTTAAATAACCAACATAAAAGTCAAAGGGAACCAAACAACCAAGAAGTCTCATGTTCTCTGCTAAATGCTTGGATGACTGGGCCAATCTTTGAGAACAAGAACTCACACAAAACAAAAATTATCTGTGGGCACACTGTGGATTTTGGTGTACCCTCATTATGAAATAGATAATCAAGAAAAGATTATGATTCCTATCATGAACCATTACTTTCTCTCCCATTTTATTTTTTTGTTAAAATATTTTATTTATTCATTTTTAAGCAGAGAGAGAGAGAGATTGAGAGAGAAAGAGAGAATGCATCAGGGCCACCAACTTGTGGGTCTGGCTTATGTGGGTCCTGGGGAATTGAACTCCAGGCCTTAGGCACTGGAGGTAAGTGCCTTAACTGCTGAGCTATCTCTCCAGCCCTCTCTCCCATTTTAAAATATTCCATCTATCTTTGGAGAGCCCAAAAATATGGTTGGAAAATACTTACGCTCTGAAAACATGAGTTTTATGACAGAAAATATTGAAGTCCATGCACTGATTAATCGTAACTTTAAGCTTAAAAAGGAGTAACAGGTTAAAGTTAAGTTGGCTAGACAGGTTTTTGAAGTGAGCTGACTTTGCCAATGAAGACCATATTACTTTAGAGTTTGAAATGAACCCTTGGTTGCAAAATTGACAAGCCTTCTATCCAAAGCAGCTTTCAAAGTCATTTTGCCTCACTAACATTGTCTCTTAACTATAAAGGGACTGTTTGTTTTGTTTTAAATACTTGTGAAAGGCACTCTGGAATCCTCCCAAAACACCTGTGCCATGTTAAAGTTGACCTTCATCTTTTATGAGAGAGGTACTTATGCATGGTTCATGTTCCAGACAACGGATGCTTGCCAGGAAGCGAATGCTCCCAGGAGAATGAAAGCAACCCTTACCTGGGTAATCATTCTTGTCTATGTCTGCCTCTCCTCTTAAAGAAAAGCCAAATCCAGAAGGGATGGCTTGTGAGGTCCACATGCCTTGCAGAACTTGGGAAGGCTTGGTGTTTAAGCCATTCTGGTTCCCATTGTAGATGAGTACTTTGCCCCTCTGATCCTTGCCTGCAAAGGGTACGCCGATGGCAATGTCTGCAGAGATATGGAGACAGATTTCAACATGAAGAACATGTCAAAAGAATGAGGTATAATCAAAAAGCATTATTATAAAGTCCAAGTGGCTTGTTACATTTTGCATAAGGATTCTTAGTACTACGGTAACAGCCTTCTATCCACACAATTATCATATGAGTGTATTCTACATACCCAGTGAGTCAGACACTCAAAACCCTTGGGTTCAGAAAATTTTATTCTGGGGCAGATTATAGACAATTTGAAGAGAGCTTTAATTCAGGAAATATTAAAGGCAATAAATGCTTCACAGAGATTCAAAAAACAACAAATACAGTGGAGAATGTTAGAATTGTCTTAGACTTGTCAGACGAGGTGTCAACAATGGCTGGCACTGAAACTGAATCCTGAGGTGGAAAGAGAACCAAACATGTGATAATTTGGGAGAAGAGTCTTCAGAAGCAGATGTGGTAAAAGCCCAGTGATGGAAGGAGGGTGGTCCAGGTGAAGAGCAGCCAAAAGAAGCCCCGTGGGGAGTAAGTGAAGGGGACACCTAGATCCGATCTCAGATCAGAAGCTGGGTGGACCGGGAGAGATAAGTTTGAGGGTACTTAGGAATTTCTTCTTTCAAAAAGCAAAATAAAATCCTTCATTCTCAAAGACTATATCATCTAACAGTTGCCTGGTCCTTCTGAGTTAAGAAAAGAAGCCCATTTTACAATTAAGGGTACAGTAAAACCCAGAGAGAGCCTTATCACCTGGTTTATCCACCATATGGGTCATCAGGATTGTTCTGAACACTAAACACAGTTATCTTTTAAAGAGAATTTCCAAAACACAGCAGCACTTGCTGATGTAGTGGGGTTTTTTGTTGTTGTTCCTAAATAAGTGTAGATGATATTGCATCAGTTGGGACTCTGTTTTATTTGAGAATTATCAAAAACGGGGAATACTATACATTCACTTTCAGTGACCAGGTCAAGAGAATTTATCTAAAAACTCAGATCACTGGAGAAAATATAGTGTATGTGTGCTTGGTGTCCTCTAAGTCAGGAACTATCCCCAAAGTTAAGCTTAAGGCTAGCTTGGCATTATTTTGCCTACTTTATACTTCAGGACACCAAGGCCCAGAGCCCGAGGCATTTACTATGGTTAAAAATGCTTTACTTAGCTCTTGAAAACATCATATGCCAACAAGACAAGAAATTATAGCTGGCTCCATGGTAAGATATGAACCACCCATAGCCATCGACTAAGCCCAGGGGAAACCACAGAGGAAGTGGGGAGATGAGCAAGAATGCTGCTCCCACAGGGAGCCTGACAACCTGCGCCAGGATGATGGAGACAGACACTGAGGAGACTCAGAATGTTCCAAAGCAGAATTCCAGAGGCTGCTAAGCTTGATCAACACTATAGTAGAGTAAAACTCACATACCATGGCTCAGGGAATTTTGTGGAAGAGGGGGTCAGAAAGATTGTAAAAGCCATGGTGTTGGGGGAGGGAATACATAGAGGCATTGCCCCCCTACCCAATGACTGATTGCCCTAAACCCCATGGTGCATACCAGAAATCCCATTGAGGAGGGCCCTTAGCAGAACTGTGACAGGGAGGAAGGAAATGGTGGTACCAACACATGACTTGTTCATACATAGTTTCTACTTAATGAATTTTAATCAATTAAAAATCATTATAAAACAGCCAATTTTTATACACCTAATATATCCATGCAACTAGCATTCAGCACATTTAGTAATTCTTAATATGCCAGAACCTTTCAAATGTATCCAGGGTCTAGTATCCTGTCTAAGTTTGATTTGTTATTAAACTTCATAAAGATAGCGTCATGTTGTGGGGGCTGGAGAGATGGCTCAGAGGTTAAGAGTGCTTCCTGATGAAACTCAAGGGTCTGAGGTCTAAGACTACCCGAGTTCAAATCTCCAGATCCCACAGGGGAGCCAAGAACCAAGAATCCTCAGGGACCCGCAAGTGTCAGAGTCAGTAAAAAGAGACCCTGGCTCAACACAAGATCAGATGAAAGAGTGATGGAGTGGGACACCCCACTTCCCACTCCTGTCACCTTGGGCCAGTGGATGGGAGCACAAACAATGGGTATACCAAACACGCAGATGCGCACACCCAGCAAAAATTGAAAAAAATACATAAATAAATAAAAGAAAAAGTGACACATAGATGAAGATATGCTACCAAAGACAACTCAGAAAATTTAGTGCTAGAGGCCAAACGAGTCACTTAAAAGGGAACTTGTCCTCTGACCCCTCTGAAGCCATAATTATTTAATGTTGGCAGTGCTGGGGATTGAACCTTGGGTCTGTGTGGGTTAGGCCAGCACTCTGCCTCTGATCTATGTCCCCAAACTCTGCACTTTATGTTGTCTAAAACTTTCTAATTGCTGAAAATGTTTGCGTGTGTATGTGTGGTATATGCATGTGTGTGTGCAGGTGTGTGTGCATGACCTGTGTGCATTCACTCAGAGGCCAGAGAAGGACACTGGCGTTAGCTGGCCTCCTCTACTGCTCTTCTATCTTGTTTCTTTGTGGAAGGGTCTCTCGCTGAACCTAAAGCCACACTCATTTGGGGTTAGACTGGCTGACTCGCATGCTGTCTCTGCCTCCTTCAGTGTTGGGTTATTGGTGTCTGTGACCTCATCCAGCTTTTCATGGAGGTGCTGAGGATCAAGATAAGGTTTGCATGCTTGCAAAACAAGGGATTTTATTCACTGAGCCATCCCCCCATACCTGCTGAAGACCCCCCCCTTTTTTTTAAAGAAATCACAAGTACAAAAACACTTGCCAAAAGCACCATCAAGGCACTGAACTTATGGGAAAACCATCCAAGCTAGTTGGTTACAGCAAATTCCTGTTACAGCCTTAACTTTGATCTAGAAACAAACTATATCTTGGTTCTTCGCTGAAATATTATGAAAATAGTATGGAAAATTTTGTATGAGCATGCACTTTTTCTCTGAGAAGGCATCCATGGGTTCTTAAAGAATCATGAGTCTAAGAATTTAACATTATTTTGTTGCAAAATAAAATAAACCAAACTTTATAGACCAGGAAAAAATCCAAAAAAGCCATTATTCCACCCCTATAGTTTAACTAGAAAGCAGCAATACACTTGCTAACGTGCCAACACGTATTTTTTTTATCTCCCTCTGTTCATATAGCAGATCCCACAGTCCTCTTCGGGTGGCCATTGAAAGCTGAGACAGGTTACCCTAAATCAAACATGAAAGAGGTTTCGTGTGGCATCCGTATTAATCAAGATGCATCAAATTAAAATTGAGATTCCTCAGCTTACTAAAAACAGCAACGATAACTATCCACTCCCATCATTCAAAATCCTTTAAAATTCTCATTGCTTCCTTCATGAAACTATGATGTAAATGACTTCCATGCATTGGTTTAAGTTACCATTGAATCCATCTTGATTCAGGTCCCCCAAAGGCGCCATAGCACTGCCAAATCTCCCGAAGATCTCAGAGCCCGTGAGGACCTGGGGGTCTTGGAAGAGGAGGGCACTCACTTGCAAGTACAGGTAGACTTGCCCTACTTCCCTGGGATTACTCTCAAATTCCCGCTCCATGAACAGAGGCGCTCCGATCAGTATGTCATCCATTCTGCAGGAAACAGAGAGAGCAGTCAGCAAGCTTGGAGACAGAAGGTTCTCCTAGATGTGTTTGTAATCAACCAAGTTAGAGCATTTCCATTGGTATTTCTTTCTTCTCTCAGGGTCGTTTTATGATAATCACATTTGTTTCATTGCTTTGTTATGTCTACAAAGCAGAAGGCTGTAAGAAAGTATGCGTTGTTAAATTATCACATTGAATTTTCCGACGATGTTAAAAATGACTAAGAAACCACAGATATTTCACCCTTTTCAGCTTTTTAGTGTATTTCCAGAACCTGTAGTTACACCAGAAAAACACGTTAAAAGGACCTGAATAGTTTTTTAAAGAAGGTCAGAGTGTGTCTGTAATTTATATAGCTGACATAGTCTTCTTGAAGTAATAAGATTTCAATATTTTGGTCTTCCCTTTCTTTAGTTAATCAAAGAGGCCAGAGAAGCAAAGGACACCAGCTAGAATGCCAGAAAATAGGAGTTTCCTTCCTGATGATATATGCAGACAGTCTTTGTAATGGAAGTCACAGCAAGAAACTCATGGCTAAATTTTCAGGTGTGAAAATGATCAAGAGGTAGAGATTCAACCATGAGGAGGTTAAAGACCAGACGTGGCAGAAGGTGTTTTCTTCACAAAGCCAGTCATCACAAAAAGGAACAGAACAGAAAACTTTCTGTTTCATCATGAGACTTCTAAACTATTTGATTTTTATTTTGAACAACAGCAACAACAAAAGAAAAAGTCATACTAATCAGAAGGCATAACTGAACCTATAAAATCCTCAGCTAAATAGGCTGTCTGAAGACAGCCCAATCTCAGCAGGTGTAATAACAGAAAAGAACACCTGAATCAAAACAACAAATTTGCCTTGGACTTTTATCTCTCTGTAGATTAAGTAATGCTAAAGTTTGCCAGGTGACCTCATTAACAAAATATTATCATTCACATAATTTATTATGTATCTTTATCATATTACAACTAGTAGAATTTTAATACAAAAGTACACTAATACTATAATGTATGTTTTAAATTAATGCCTTATTGATTAATATAATAGTAATATTAATATATGATATATCTCTAACATAATTGATATTGAAAAGGTAAGGATGAGGTATAAGAATGTCTGAGAACCAGAATCATTCCTTTCCTCCCTGACTCCCTTCTTTCTTCCCTCACTCCTCTCCCTTCTTCTGCCTCCTTCTTCTTCTCTCTTTCTTTCTTTTCTCTCTTTCATTTTATAGGGTCTCCTATATAACCCAGGCTGGCTTTAAATTCATAAATGAGCCTTCTAACTTCTGGGTGAACCACCATGCCCAGCTCTCTTGAGGATCTGGGTGATATGAGAGGCACACTGACTTCTCTGTGTTCTATCCCTTCTCTGAACTTGACTTTGCCCGTGGTGGTAGTCTGCTGTTCATTTCTCAGTCTGAATCATAATATCTCCTGTGCACCTGCTAGTTGGAAGTTATTGGGATAGTTGTGATAGAGAATACAGTGGTGACTGTTAGGTTGACTCATAAATTGGTTCCTAATTAATTGAGAAGTGTGGTTAAATTACCACTTGTATAAGTACAAACAAAGCAGGTTGGGGAAAATAAAATACAGGATATAAATTAATGCTATTATCAAAGACACAGGAGAGGCAGGGAACTATAGGAGAGGACCTTGACTCTGGTTGGGATCCTGACAGGTGGATGTAGAGGTGAGCTTTCCAAATGGCAGTGTTGTGAACCAAAGTAGGTACCCCTGGTGCAGCCAGGGGATGCCAAGTATTCCATTAATGTTTCATATAGGGAGCATTCCAGCACATTGGATAGAAAAAACAAAATACACAAAGAATTCTTTAAACACCATAATTCAAATAACATGTAATATAACATATCTTCTAGTGTTATTATACAATACTACATATTAATTTTATAATTATACTACATATTTATCATAATGAAACAATTTAAGTTGAGCAAAAGACCTAATGAATCCATCATCAAAGAGAACACAGAACTTGGGCCAGGAAGACCGGGCTGAGTACTAGGATATCCAGGATCCCCTGCCACAAGGACTAATACAGATAGCCCACGGAGGAGGATATCCAACTGATCAGGGATGGGGAGGGGGGGGAATTGGGGAATTGGGGATAACAACTCATTATTTGCCCACTAAATAATGTAACTCATTATGGACAATAAACATATATTTTTTAAAAAAGAGAACACAGAAAACCAATGAACAGGAACAAGATACGTGATGTTATATGCCATAAGGACTTGGAGATTTAAACACGGATGAGCTGTGACGGCCATCCTCTTACAATGGTTAAAATCCAAATGATGACAGCAGCAAAACTGAGCAAGGACACAGAGCACCGAAAATACTCACTTACTGTTGCCCAGTGGGAATGCAAAACCATAGAGCCACTTTGAAAAGGCGTAGCCTATGATCTCACATTTGTGCTCCTTGGTGGTTGCCCAAATGAGCTTAAAACTTATGCCCACACACTGGCACACAATATTTTCAGCATAATTGCTAAAACTTGGAAGCAAGTTCTGGGGAGATGGCTTACTCATGCGGGAGGACCTGAATTTGGATCCCTCAGAACCCACACAAGATGTTGGATGAAGGACTGTGCACCTGTATCCCAGTGCGAAGGAAATGGAGACAAGAGACTCCCTGGAACCCTGCTGGATAGCCAATACAGCTGGTCAGTGAGCTCTGGATTCAATGAGAGAGTTCCTGTCTCAAAAATAAAGTGGAAGAGCAATTGAGGAAGATATTCCACATCAACCTCTGGCACGCACACTCACACACACACACAAAAATAAAAATAAAAACACACACACAGAGCCTTGAAAGCAGCCAAGATAGCCCCACAATTCATCAATGAACTAACTGAGGTAGGGATACATCATAACATGAAATGTTCTTCAGCAATGGGATATGAAGCCATGAATCAAGGCAAAAGAAACTTAAATACATGTCACTAAATGAAAACAGCCAGTCTGAAAAGGCTACGTACTGTATGATCACAACTATTTAGCATTTAGGAAAAGGTAAAACTGTGGAAACAGAAGAATAGTAACTGGAAAGGCTGGGGAAGGGGGAAGGGTTGATAGTTGATATCTGGAGTTACAATACAGTGAAAATACTCCATATGACACGTTTAGGGTGGATGCAGGAGGACCCATAGAACCACATAATACAAAGAGTAGACTTAACGTGGCCTATATTTTTGGCTGATGACATATCAGTGTGTCTCATCCATTGTAACAGACGCATTACACCAGTGCAAGACGTCAGTGACGAGGAGGCTCAAGGAGGAGAGATGACAGACAGTATGATAATGTACTTAATGCTCAATTCTCCTGTAAACCTGAAATGACTCTTCAAGTAAAAGGACAGAGAGAAAGGAAAAGAGGACATCTTCACAAGAGTTGCTCATTAATGTATATACTTACTCATAATAAAGATATTATTTTTAAAAAAGTTTATTAATAACAGTGAAAAAATATAATCGGAGAAGTAAGTTGAGTCCAGATGAAATGAGAAAAATAAAAATTTGGTATTAATTTAAACCATGCACTTTAGTAACTGAGTGCTTAATGTAAAGTTTTAGTTTTATTTCCTAAATGAGGATAATATAGAAATAGACTACTACACTAGATACATCACTAAAGGTCTCTCTCTCTCTCTCTCTCTCTCTCTCTCTCTCTCTCTCTCTCTCTCTCCATTGCACAGGAGCATTCATTAAACACATGGTAGAAATTCTGAAGCTCTGAACTGACTGGTGTAGAAATGCACACTATCTATTTGTCCACTCTACCAATGTAAACTCTAAGCAGAAAGCGTTCCTATTAAATGAGAAAAAATGAAGACTTCCTCTTTCTCACTTTGTAGAAGCCAGAGACAAATAGAAAAGAACTCTGGAACAGTCTGGAGCCTAGCGCTACCCCCAGAACAGGCTCCTTCTTATCTACCCCAATAGTGCAGACAACACCCAAAACAGTACTGTGAGTTATTTCCAGTTACCAATCTGGGACAAAGAAGTGGGAGGTTGCGGGACAGGCCACAGGAATGGCTGGTATTTTGGTTTCAAATTCCAAAACACAAGTTGAACTGCTAAGCTGAGGTTAAAACATTTCTTCTTCCCTTCCTTCCTTCCTTCCTTCCTTCCTTCCTTCCTTCCTTCCTTCCTTCCTTCCTTCCTTCCTTCCTTCCTTCCTTCCTTCCTTCCTTCCTTCCTTCCTTCCTTCCCTCTCTTCCTTCCTTCCATCTGGAAGGGTTTGGCTATGTAGCCCCAGCTGATCTCATCCTCTTTGCCTTGGCTTCCTAAGTGTTGGGATGACAGGTTTGTGTCCAACTTAAAAATGTTTTGGTTAAAAAATGTTCCAGATGCACAACAAACAAATAAAACTGCCGCAGACTGAGAGCACAGCGGACATAGGTGTCATCCAGCCCCTGGTCTTGCACAGGAAGCCCTGGCTGCCTCTCCTTCTGCCTTTATTATTGTGGGCATGAAGACACATTTGTTGATCACCTAGTTGTGTGTGTGGCTACATTGTAGCTTCAACGACATCCAAAGTCACTTGTTCTCCATAGCAAAGACTTAAAAGGGCCAACTTCTCATTTTACAGAGAAGGAATTAAGCCATCTAACGGGTCCCTGAGGGTGTGAGCGCAACTCAGGACTGAAATAATTGGCTCAGTACCATTCGGCTTGCAAACACTGAATTCTAGAAGCGGGAAATCGTCAGCTGTAACATTGTGAAAGACTAGCACATCCACAGAAGCCTTGAATGCTGAAGTAATGTGATGGCATTGGCTCATTTGCTCAGAGACGTATTTCTGAGAGGACACATGGGAAAGGGGAGCAGAGAAGGAAAACAAAAAAACAAAGTTTGTTTGAAATGATCATAATGAAAACTGGCTTTTTGTATGCCAGTAAAAAAAAAAATTAAATGTATTTCCCTAGATACTTACATATAAGTCTCCTAAAATGCATTAAATGCCCCCAAAGAGAAAGAAGCATTTGCTTTTAATTTATTATAATGGTCTCATAGAAATGAGAGACAATAACTGTCTCAGCTTCAATTGGTAAAACATGCTTCATAGACTATTTTTCGCCTAGTCTAAATATTATTTTACATCACCAGTACCACTAAACCAGAGTGGACATGGTTGTTCAGGCTGGCGTTTCGAAACTGTGATTGGCAACCCATTAGAGAATTATGAAATCAATTAATGGGTCGCCACCAATAGTTTTTTTAAACAAAATAGAACACAGTAATAGAAAATGGAATAAATACATTATTCATAATAAAGTAGAAATATTGCTTCATGAAACTCTTGGTTCACTTGCGTGTGTGCATGTAGTAAGTTTGGTGTGTAATGTGATGAGTGTGGCGTATGCATGTATGCATGTATGTGCTCAGCATCATGTGCTTGTGCACATGTATGTAAAGGTAGAGGAGAGCATTAAGCACCCTCCTCTGTTGCTCAAATGCCTATTTTTTTCCTTGAGATGAAGTCTCTCCCTCAACCTGGATCTGTTGGGCCCCAGTGAGTCTCTGGTCTCCTCCCCTTCAGACTGGGCTCATGGGCACCTTTTGGATGTGAGTGCTGGGGAATCAAACTTGGGTGGTCTCAGGAGGTAAGTGCTCTTAGCACGGAGCCACCCCTCCTCCACTGTTTCCCTGAGAGTGCCCATGTGAGCTGGGGGAGAGAGCTCAGTGAGAAAAGTCTTGCTTGTCTTGCAGGCATGAGGACCCGGGTTCAGATCCCACAGACATGCGCAGCCACGTACAGATATATACATATCACACACAAACACACATTTTAACAAAGATAGCGGGAGGGCTGTGATTTTAAAGCCAGCTGGGCCTGCATAGTGAGAATCAATGTCAAAAAATAACTGAATACATAAATAAATCTTTATGGGAAAATTAACACAAATTTACTTATTAGGTCACTTAATGCCGTGTTTCTCTCTCTCTCTCTCTCTCTCTCTCTCTCTCTCTCTCTCTCTCTCTTTGCTGATGTTTAGATTTTTGGAGCATTGCTGAGGACCTTGATTCTGTTGGATAGCAGATAGAGAAAAATATGAGTTATTAAAAGTCATTAGCTACTATTGGACCCAATGGAATTTAATTATCGTTTGATTCATAAAAGTCTGATCCAGGCTGGAGAGATGGCTTAGAGGTTAAGGTGCTTGCCTACAAAGCCTAATGACCCAGGTTCAATTCCCCAGCGACCACATAATGCCAGATGTATCAAGTGGTGCATGCATTCAGAGTTTGTTTGCAGTGGCTGGAGGTCCTGGTGCACACATTCTCTGTTTCTTTCCTCTATCTCTGTTTGCAAATAAATACATAAAAGTCTGATCCAATCCTATACATTAATTCATCCCTAATAATTCAAAAAGTACTACCCAACTTAAAAATAAGAAATAGTGTGTACAGCAGTTTTTAAAAATATTTTATTTATTCATTTTCAATCAGAGAGAGATGGAGAGAGAGAGAGAGAGAGAGAGAGAGAGAGAGAGAGAGCACCAGGGCCACCACCTTGTGGGTCTGGCTTATGAGGGTCCTGGGGAATTGAACCCAGGGCCTTAGGCACTGGGGGCAAGTGCCTTAACCACTGAGCAATCTCTCCAGCCCTACAGCAGTTTTTTGGACTATCAAGAAAGGCCAGATTTATCCCTTGAAAGTCCCTCTTCTCATTATTGCCATGTTGTTTTGATCAGCAAGAGACCAATGAAGTACTTTTCTCACAAATGTTTTTTTTCCCCTTACATAGCAAAAATATGTACTATAAATATGGCCACAAAACTTTGCTATAGTCTAAATTGAGGATGTTTCCAGGAAGGGCAGAGTGGCCTCCAGGGCATATTGTGAACTCTGGGGAAAGCTGCAAGATTATAAGTGGAAGTCGTCTATGGGAAGACCATGGAGGAAATCTGGTTCTTGTGAAGTGATGCCTGGCACCCAAGAGCAAAGCCCTTGCATTTTGTAAAAGAAATATGTCTACGTATATCTCACAGGTCTTCTTGGAACTTTCGTCACTACAGAGTGAGCTCACAAAATCTGGATGCCATGCTATGTTTTGGCTTCAAATTCTTCATCAAATATCTTTGTTGCGAATTACTAAGAGGCTGTAGGGGGGGCACACATGGAGAGGCCAGAGGACAACCTTGGGTGTCATCCTCAGGTGCCATCCACTCTGTTTGAGACTGGATCTCTCACTGGCCTGGAACTCACCAAGTAGTAAACCCCTGGGATCTACCTGCCTCAGCCTTCCTAGCACTGGACATACAAGGTCATACATACATACGAGAACATACATACATCATCCCTGGCATTTTATGTGGGTTTGGGGGACTGAACTCAGGCACCTACATTTGCAAGGCAAGCACTTACACTGACCAAGCTATCCCCCACGACAACAGTTACGGTCCATCCCAGTTGGAAATCTTGCCTATTGGTCCTAATGGTGACTTTCTCTTCATAACTCAGACAACTGGGGAATAAGACAATTTTTTGAAGTTAACTGCTTCCAGGATCAGATTGGCACTCAAGAAGATCTTCACAATATATCCAAAGTGCATCTACTTCTGTTTCCCTGGCCCAGGATTCTGCTCCGCCTTCCCTATTGTGAGCAGTAGACCAGGCAGACAGCTTACCTGTATAAACTAGACTGAGCAGGACACATCTTCCCTTGGAATCACATACATTTCACAGGAAATGTTGGAGGCAGGCTTCCCAGAGTCTGCATGGCACTGTGGATGGCCATTTGTAATTGACACAGTGGGGTCCACGTCTTCATTGTACTACTTCCCAACATTACCTCTTCATACCCCTTTGCTCTTTCTAGAATATTCCAGGAGTTTCCACCCCTAGAAATGTGTATGTTTGCTCATTTGGCAGGGAACCCAATGCCATCACATATGCACTTGACGCCTAAGGTCCTATCTTACTGTCCTCGTATCCCTGAGGCCTTTCCCGCCTCTCTCAACATTCTCTCTACCTTCTGCTTTCCTTTAAGAAGTGTAATCAGCAAAAAGTGATTTTAAAAAGGAATTTTAGATTCAAGCAAGTTTGAGTAAAAAATACATCAGTCTCCCATGACCCCTCTGGCATAGCCTCCCCCACCACCATGCCTTCCACCAGAAGGGAACATTTGTTTCATTCAAAGAATCTTTCCAATGTCATTGTCAACCTCAGTCATGGTTGCCATGGAGCTCACTCCTGGTGCTTGGAACTCGGTGGGATTCAACACGTGCAGACCATGGCATCTTACAATAGTGTCACTACGTTGACTCTCAGCTCCAGTGTTCGTTCCTTCCTCCCTCTCCCAGGACCTCAGGACACACAGCTGATCTTGCTGTGTGCGTGGATTTCCCTCCTCCAGAACGTCATATCACTGGAATTACACAGCACAAAGCTAGCTTGGACTGTCTTCTTCCACTTAGAAGTATGCATGCAGGACTCTTTCGTGTCTTTTACTGTCTTGATAACTCAAATCATTTTCGTTCTGGATAAAATCTCATTCTCTGGCTTAATCAGTTTAATGGCACCCCCACTTCCTGAAGACATCCTGATTGCTTTTAGCTGGTCTGTTTTCTCCTGCCTAGACCTTATCATAATTTCACTGATGACTTGCTCATTCTTTTTTGGCTATGGCTCCCACCTCCCCAAATCCAAGAGAATGTTCAGAGCTAGGGATTTCTCTGCTCTAGTGAGGAATTCACAACCAGTACAGAGCAGATGGTCAATGAACAAATAATAGAAAAGGTATATCCCAGTCAGTACGGAACTCACATGCCATACCATAATCTATCTAAAGTACACTTCTAGCTATACAAATGTCAGAGAAAATGCCTCTCGAAGCCCTGAAGTGCTCCGCCTGGATCCTGGAATGTAGTAAGAACCGTTCATAGACTTAGTTTCTAAATAAACCGTGACTCTGAGAACACAGACCCAACCTCTCTTCTTCACCTGCAACAGACTTTTGGGCACAGTGAGCCATGCCTGTGGGCTGGGGGCTCCACTCCAGCAGGACTGGCTGATTGTGATCAGCACATCTCAAGGTGTCCTCTATCTACTTCTCTTTCTGCTTTTTATTAAAACAGGGTCTTTTTCTCAAGGTCAGCCCGGGCTGACCTCAAACTCATGGTGATCCTCCTACATCAGCCTTCAAGTGCTGAGACTAAAGGTGTGTACCACCACATAACAGCTCATTATCCATTCTTTCTCCATCTCTTCTCTTCTCCTCTCTTCCCCTTCCCTCCTCTCCCCTCCTCTCCTCTCTCTCTTCTCCTCTCTTCTCTCTTCTCTCCTCTCCTACTGTACTTTCCAAGTGCTGGTATTATATGCATGTGCTAACAACCATGCTTGGCTAAGATTTTCTTTATTAAAAAGTATTTGCAAGAAGAGAGGGAAGGAGGAAAAGAGGGAGAGAGAGAGACAGAGTAAGCATGGGCACACCAGGGCCTCTTGCCACTGCAAACAAACTCCAGGCACATGTGCCACTTTGTATGCCTACCTTGATGTGTGTGCTGGACAATCATACCCAGGCCATTAGGCTTTGCAAGAAAGTACCTATAACTTCTGAGCCATCTCCCCAGCCCAAGATTTTCTTATTTAATGGTTTATTTGTTTATCTCTCAGCTGTTTTGAATGAATTAAAAGAGTGTGTAATGCTAATTTATTTTTTATTTATTAATTTGAGAGAGAGTGAGAGAAAGAGGCAGAGAGAGAGAGAGAAAGAGAGAGAGAATGGTTGCACCAGATCCCCAGAAACTACAAACAAAATTCCAGACACATGCACCACCTTATGCATCTGGCTTTACATGGGTACTAGGGAATCGAACTCACGTCTTTCTGCTTTGTAGGCAAATGCATTAACCACTAAGCCATCTCTCCAGTCTGATAATTTATTTTTGAAGTAATATATATGACTTCAAATAATTTATTTTTAATAATTATTTTTGATAATTTATTTTTGAATTAAACAAACCCACAATTCAGTAATGGTGTCTGATTCAAATTCGCCTATAATTACTTCCATAATCTGAAAAATAAAATTATTTCATGTTCTTCATGAATTTTAGTAGTATGATGGTTAAAGCAATGTCAGGAAGGAAAAAAACCTATTTATGTGCAAGTGCTTTGTCATATGTTTGGGGCAGAGAGAGAGAGAGAGAGAGAGAGAGAGAGAGAGAGAGAGAGAGAGAGAGAGAGAGAGAAACAAGCTCCTAAATGACTATGGGTTTCAAATGACCACTGGCTGTTCACCCCTCTTTTAGGGCCCTTTTAGAAGTGGCAGATGTGGATGATCTTAGCAAGGGCATAAAACAAGATGACAGAATTCTTTAGTGGATGTATCCTCTTGTCCTGAACCCAAACGTTAAGACAAGAGAGCCTCTATCTCATTCAGGAAGTACGGAAGGATGTGTTTTGTGAAGGAAATATATAACATCTTTATGGATGAACAGAACATGCAGTCAGTGAGGAAGTTCATATAAACTTACCCATCATTGTTGACATCTGATACTACCACAGTATATCCGAAATAGGATGCCATCTGCAAAAGAAAAACCAAATAATACATATTTTGTGTTCAAAACTCCCTTTTTACAGTAGCCTCTTAATTATTCATGAAACATGAATCTCACTGGGGTATATTTTTACACTTAAATTCATAGGCCACTGAATGTGTTCCAAGCATTTGAGTCATTTAGTGTAACCTCTGTCCCAGTGAATAATGTTCCCCCATAATTACCCTGACATCTGCTTGTACATTCTCTGGATAGACTTGACAATCACACCATTCAATTAGTGGCTACAGCTACCAGAATGTTCTTTGTTCCTTGTGGTCCTTCTGTGACTTCTAGTACTTAAACCCCATCTTCCTCTGCCATCTTGAATCCCACAGAATAAACCTCATTGTATCAATGTGTGGGGTCTCCTATGAAGGTGTGTTTTTAAGAAATTTTATTTATTTATTTATTTATTTGCAAGCAGAGAGAGATAGAGAGAAGAAAGACAGAGACAATGAATGGGCCAGGGCTCCAGCCACTGCAAATGAACTGCAGATGCAGGCGCCACTTTGTACATCTTGGCAGGGAGGTGATGTCCAACCTCTTCTCTCTCATCTTTCCCCTGCCATTTTTAAGCTTTCCCTTGAGACTGTAAGCCAAAATAAAACACTTTCCTCTCATCAACTGCTTTTGGTTAGGCGCTTTGTTCCAACAACAAGAAGGTAATTACATCACCCCAGCCTCATTTCTCCATATCTTCCATAAGAAAATGATGAGAGGTGCAAAATGCCTTTCTGAAATTGCAATATCATGTGAAAGACATCCTTACAATTTGGCAGCAAGATGTGAAAAGCATTTTCTGTTCATTTAAAAATCTTGCTAATCATGGTAGGGGAGAATATCCAGAGACATTGCCCCCCTCAGCAACAATAACACAAGGGGGAAGAAAAAAAAAAAGAACGGCCGGGCATGGTGGCACACGCCTTTAATCCCAGCACTTGGGAGGCAGAGGTAGGAGGATCACCATGAGTTTGAGGCCACCCTGAGACTACATAGTGAATTCCAGGTCAGCCTGGGCTAGAGCGAGACCCTACCTCAAAAAACCAAAAAGAAAAAAGAAAAAAAAGAACGAAAACCTGGCTCCCTCTGGTGCAGTTCATAACCCCTATCCTATGGACGGATCCAGTATGCGCACTGAGGAAGGACCCCAGTGGGTAGGGGACAGAGAGGAGGGAAACGGGGACACCTTCACAAGATTTGCTCGTACAATGTATATACTTATTCATAACAAAGATACTTTAAAAATACAGATTAAGTTTTTTAATGAAAAGAATTCAGATTTTATGGAAAAAGATAAACAAAAATCTTGCTAATAAATTTTCTTTGATATGATTCTCATAGATGACAGGGTCGCCCTGCCAACTGTCCCTTCAAGAAGGTGGGCTGAACTTGGGGAAGTGCTCAGGGAATGCTTTCCAGGAGAGCATGAGGGCCTAACTGACCATGACCTTGATACCCAGAAACAATGTAAAACTCTGGGCATGACTGCACACTCTTGTAACTCCAGTCCTGTGGGGAACAGAGACAGGAGAATCACTGATGTCACTGGTCAGCCAGTTTGACAGAAAACAGCAACTCCAGGTTTAGTGAGAGATTCTCGAGGAAACGAAGAGTGATAGACCCGACGTTATTCTCTGCATGTGCACACCTGGGCACCACATCTGCAGACACAGGTATACACGCCACACACACACACCACACACACACACACACACACACACACACACACACACACACACACACACGCATGCGCTCCCACTCAGATGGGCCTTCTAGGGAATCATCCAATGGCTAAGAGCTTCTCAGACATCAGCTGCCCAGAAGTCTTGAATAGTGTGGAGGATGGATGCACCGGCCGACAGTGTACGAGAATGTGTGTGTGTGCATGCCTGTGTGCACATGTGTGAAAGGAGTGAATCAAACACATATCTAGCGCCTGGCATTCCTGACTAGAGAGGAAATGCAAGCTAGGCTTTAGGGAAGAAAAGTTCCAGGATCAAGTTCATGGCAGAGACTTCAAGAACCTCTCCTTGATAGGCACTGACCAGGCCTTCACAGTATGACACTTGCCTACTCCTGTCTCACTTTCCACCTTGTTTGAGACAGGGTCTCTCTTGTTCACTGCAGCCTATAGCAGACTGGCCGGGCTACTTGGAGATTCTCCTGTTTCTGCCTCCCATTGCTGTAGGGCATTGGGATAACAGAGGGTTGCTTCTGTGCACCTGTAAGCCCGGAACACACTCAGCTGGTTCCGGTGTGAAAGCCCTCATTTTCACTCTCAATGGCTTTGTGTCATTGGTACCGCCTCAGAGTTCCCTGACTAACTCCTGTGGCACCTTTATCACATGAAATAATTCTGGTGGATTTTCTTTATGCTGCCAATTACTCTCTGAAGTTACCATGAACATTTGTTGTGAATTCCCTGCCCCACACATGTGCAGGACAAGTGGGATTCGTTTGATGAAGCGTTGTGTCTACAACACCTGGAACAGTTCCCATCATAATGTGAGCATTGAATATTTCAAGGGAAAATGTCTTCACCTGAAGCTGGCTTTTATAAATCTCAGCATTTGGTAAGCTGAGACAAGAAGATTGTCAGTGAGTTCAAGGTCAGCCTGGACTACATAGTAGGTATTAGTCCAGCTTGGGATAGAGCACTTCTTTGTCTGAAAACAGCAACATCCAAACAAAAAGTCTTTACCTGTTCACCAGTGAAATTCTGAATGAAAGTCATATCTGTAGAGTTAATGATAGAGACCTGAAATCAAAGAAATAAGATAGGTGTATCTTTCATCTAAAACAGAAGCAGCTATTTGTAAACAATGGAAACATTAAATGATTCAACTTTTGTGATGAATTATAATAGTTGGCTGTAAATAAAACAGAAATATAAACCTGCAAGAATGATCTTTCAAAAAGGCAATTAAACTTCTGTTTATGAGAACTATGATATTTTTAAACAAAATGTATAGTTGCTAATCTGAAGTGGAGAAATAATCATTTAACTCAAGAACATGGGAAGCAATTAACTTGATAATGAGTTAACTATGTCATTATAATTTTGTTCTAAACATATTTTGGTGCTTATGCTATTAGGAGAGCTGATAATTGTTGTTTTCTAAGGAAACAAGATTTTAAAATGCTACCCATGGGCTGGAGAGATGGCACAAATGTTAAAATGTTACCCATATGGCAAAATACTCCTTTTAGTTCTGGTCACTAAACATTATATCGCTTCTAGATTTTGTAAGACACAATTTAACTGCATAGCACAGGCTGGCCTCAAACTGGATCCTCCTGCCTCACCCAAGTGCTCAGATTACAGGTGTGTGCCCAGCTATGTTTTATGTTTTTGTAAGGGACTTAAATTACAACTGAAGACTCCTCAAACCTAGAATTTCAGAATGGTTATTGGAAAACAGAGTCTTAAGGGAACTTGAAATAAGGCCATTTTAGATAGTCCTAAATCTAATTATTGGTATCCTTGTGTGTGTGTGTGTGTGTGTGTGTGTGTGTGTGTGTGTACATATGGGTATGTCTATGTCATGTAAGAGTGTATTGGTCAGAGGACAACCTTGGGGTTGAGTACTTGTTTGAGACAGGGTCTCTCTTGTTCTTGCAGCCTATACCAGACTGGCTGGCCTACTTGGAGATTCTCCTGGTTCTTCCTCCTGTTGCTGTAGGGCATTAGGATGACATGTGGTGTGAGCATGGATATATGCATGTTCATGTGTGTGCATGCATGGGTGTGCAGGTCAAAGCTACAATGTCTAGCTTTATGTAGGTTTTGAAGACCAGTTCTCTGGCCATCAGGCTTGCACAGCAAGCAATTTGAACCACAGAACCATTTCCCCAGCCCTGATTTTTAAATTCTTGTTAACTATGGCTCAGAATAGGTGGACCTCTTATGTAGTCCACCTGCAAAAGTAATGAAATGTTTCCTTCATTTTCATTTCACATGGGTCCCCACAAATCACACAAATGATACAGCTGCACTTGTTTTCCTTCTGGTTTGGGTCATTAAATAGCCTCAGTAAGAGTAACTCATTAGTAAAGGACATGGGAAAAGACTTAGAAGTACATGGGAGAAAATATTTCAGTGTCTGCATAAGAACACGGACTAGAACGCATCTCAGTACTCACATATCCAAAGTTCTGTGCTCCCCTTGGAACTCCAGCAACCAATTCTGTGGACAAGAAGAGTTATTTAGAAGGGGAATCAGGGCTAGA
The DNA here is from genome assembly GCA_004024765.1 of Zapus hudsonius. Classification (NCBI taxonomy): domain Eukaryota; kingdom Metazoa; phylum Chordata; class Mammalia; order Rodentia; family Dipodidae; genus Zapus; species Zapus hudsonius. The sequence continues at coordinate 21,421 of PVHP010002343.1, forward strand.
GAGATGGCTCAGTAGTTAAAGATTCTTGCTTGGAAAGCCTGAAATCCCCAGTTCCATTCCCCAGCACCCATGTAAAACCAGATGCACAAAGTGGATCATTTGCAAAAGCAGGATATCTTGGTGTCCATGCTCTCTCTCTCTCTCTCTCTCTCTCTCTCTCTCTCTCTCTCTCTCTCTCTCTCTCTCTCTCCCTCCCTCTTTCTGTGTCTCTTAAATAAAATATTTGAAAGCATAAAAGGGTACTCATATGTGTCTTTAAAATTATGTAGCAAGTGATAAAGATGGTGCCTTTTAAATGGGTAACCATCAGGTAAGAGATGGAGGTTGTATAGCAGGGTTTGTATTTACTTATAAAAGAGTCAGCTTTTGTGTCTTTTATTTTGGGGGTTGTGTATGTGTATGTGGTGCGTGACTGTGTCCATGTGTGTGCGCGCACATGTGTGTGATCAGAGGTTGATGTCAAGTTTCTTCCTCAGTTGTTGACCTTGTTTTTGGAGACGGATTCTCTCACTGAAATTCTCCTGTCTCTGCCTCCCCAGTATTGGGATTATAGTGTCTCAACATCTAGCTTTTATGTAGGGTCTGATATTACTTGTACTGAAGCACTTTACTATCCGCACCATCTCTTTAGCTCCTAGCTGTAGCTTCTTTACAGACAAGAGAAGAACAAAATTCGTAATTGGAGGCTTTTCAGTTTTCGTATCAATCAGCATGCATTTTTGCTTCTAGAACATTTTTCTGACTCTCAGGTGTGTATGGGATATAAAGTTATGCCTGTCAGACTTTGCCAACCTCTACTGTGGTGACTTCTCTTGTACTACCCTGAAAGTATCACATGGACATGTGAAAATAATTTTGATTATCTAAAGGAAAGTCATACAGAATAAAGCATAGGAGGGTGGCCTCCTTGAACTGTTGGCAGAAGCCTTCAGAGCAACATGGCAGCTACATGAATCCTGGGAAGGAAGAACCAAGAGTAAAAGGAGGAAATTTGGTGGAAGGGGTCATACATTCCCAAGAACTTGGATTTAGGTTCAAAAAATAATTGTTACAATCTCAGGTCTGCCTATAACTGGGGTGAGTCATTGAGCCTAATTTTGACCCAACATATTTGAGAATTAGAGTACCTAATTATCAAAAATCTTCCTAGGTTTCATTTCAGTAAATTACAGGTATCTTTTTGATACACTGGGGTTTTAAATTTAACATCATTTTTTAAAAATGGCACAGTGACATTCTTATTCTATCCAAATTACCTGTCTCCAATATTATCTCCAAAAGCTCAGCACAAATTCTAGCATTCAACATATATGCTATGCTATAGTTTAGCAGAGTTGGGGCCGAGGGATGTAATGTTAATAACCAGAGAAGATTTCCTTAAGAGTTGGTATTGACCATTTCAGTAACAAATTCTCTCCTTCATTCAGCAGGTAACCACAGTATCTATTAGCACTGACACTCCTCCTTGCTCTTGTGAGGCTCATACTCCAGTTGGAAGAGGTGACCACTTAAAAATGGCAGAAGAGATGACATACTAGAATAGAATAAGGTCAATGTCATGGAGAAAAACTCCTCAGTAAAACAGTACGAGAGTCCTGAACAGAGGTGAGAAAGAACAGTCACAGAAGCTTAGGGAGAGGAAGTCAATGTTACAGCTATTCTCAAGAAGCTTGCTCTATCTACAGGGAACACAAATGCAAAGGCCCCTTGGGTCAGTGTGTGTTTAGAATTGTTTGAAAAGTAGCCAGGAGCCCAGAGTAACTTGTGCAGAGGGGATGAGAGATAAAGGGTCAGCAGATGAGGTCAGGTCAGTCAAAGGCCATGGCATCAATCTTGCAGGTCATTGTAAAGAGTTTGGTTTCAGGCTGAATGAGTTTGGAAATCCCTGGGATCAAGGAGATGATGCGATGAGATTTGTGTTCTAGAGTAGCTTCTTGGTGGCCGGATTGAGGGTGAGATGACAGCAGAAAGCCATGCAGTGTCAGAGGTGAGATGTGCTGGAAGCTTTGTTGGGAGCGGAAGCTGTGAAGAAGGTAAGATGTGGTCTAATGCTGGTTATATTTGAGGATCTGGTAACTTGCTTATGTACGACCTGTATATGGGGTGTAAGAGAAGATAACCCATGACTCCCAAGGTTTCTTGTCTGAGCCACTGGTAGAACGGCAATGCCATCAGTGACAACCAGGAGGGTGACAAGAGCATGCAGTGTGTGGGAAGATGAGACACTCAGTCACTATCACAGTTTAGGACAGTTAGTTACTAAAGTGGAACCTTTGAACCGAGAGTGAGACCTCTGAGCCTAGGAGTTCATCTAAGCTAAAGAAATTGAGACCCAATAGGATTAGCAGGGAATAACAACCCACGAAGAGGCGGCCTGGGGGTCTAGCCCTGGCACCCTCTAGTGGGTGAGGAAAGTGGAAGTTTCCAGGGCTGGGGAAGTCAGGTGGAGAATGCAGCAGGGAGGGTTCCTGCTCCCCAGGGCGCTACTCTTGACTGTCAGGGTGCAAGGCAGAGGCCACCTTCCCGTGTTCCCAAGAGAGAGTTCTCTTTCTATCATCATACAAAGGATTGGGTTCACTATGGTGCTTACTCTCCCTTTTCCCTCCTCAGCTCTGGGGTCCTCCTCAATTTAGCCTTCCCTTTCGCTTTCATGATCACGTTTCCTTTTGTCCTTGTCCCCTTCTGATGACCTCTTGCTCTTATCTAAGAAGACCTCTTATCTAGAATGATACCATCCTCAGTCTCACATCCCCATATTGACATACAAACAAACATTAAAAGCTGGAATCCACATATGACTTTGGTTTTGGGGAGTTTTAGGTTAGTTCACTGAATATGTTCTCCAAATCCATGCAACTTCATCTTTCTTGAGAGCCGAGAAAAGCAGAGGAGAATATAGGCAGAAGCAGGAGAGGAAGTGAGTTATGAGTTCTTTGAAATTTTTTCAGAGGGGTGAAATAATTGTATGATTGTTTGCTAATGGAATGACGGAGGATAAATAAGAAACGTGATCCCCTAAGAGAGAAAAGTAAGTATTGCTTCCATTCTGTCTGGACTGTGCTGAGGGTCAGCCTGAGATGATGCAGCCAGTTTACCTTCACAAAGAAGACCAGGAAAAGCCTGTGCTTATAGAATGAGATGAGGCTCAGAAAACTCAAGCCTTATCCATAAATTCCCTAGTCAGAGAAGATTCTAGAGTTGGTTCTATCCTGTCTAGGTTTCAGTATTTTCTTTTTCTTTTTTGTAACATGGATCAAATCCTTTTGGCACTGACCACACAACACAATCAGATATAAAAGAGTTGGTTGATGTCTGGGTCAGGCCAGGCCTGCTGACTAGACAGATTCAGGAGTGTCAGGAGATGTGTGATAACTACTCCTCACATCCCATAAACACTTATAGTTTCACTAGAAAACAAAACTCAGCCATCACACCCAGTGACTTCAGAGTCGCTTGTGACCACACTACAGAAACTGTTAAGTGCACTGTATAAATGAACAACACAGTTAATTCCTTGTCTCAGGCAAATGAGAGCTGCACGTAACTACATAAATGTTCTTTTAGGAAGGAAAATAGAAGATATTTCTTAGATCCAGTCCAATAACTTATGGTGAAACTGGTTTCTTGACATTAGTATGTATAGGTCTTAGACCTGGAAATTCATGAGTTGGCCATCAAACTCACTAGTGAGAAGGAACATTTATTAATAGTCCTGAATTACAAACAATGTGCTTCGTCATATTCTATTATTGAACCTCTAGGAGGGGCGATAATAGACCTGAACCCATGCTGTCCTCAATCCTCCCACCTCAGCTTCCCAAGAACTTGAATTACAAATGCACAGCCCCAGGCCTGGCTAGATCGGCCATTCTGATATAGAGGGAAACTGAGGCTTAGACTGATCCAGTCACTGAAGAGTGTTCTCTCTGCCACTTCCCATCGCTCTCCTGGGATGGGTCACGGCCAGATCTCTTCCTTGGCTCTTCATTCTTATGTCTGGTTCCAAAATAAAAATAGAGGCTCTTGGCCTGTTTTGAGGGGGGTTTTTGTGAACATTTTTGAAAGAGAGAGTTCCGAGTCCTTTCCCCAGAGAGACCCAAAGACATGCAAATCATGTTTATTTTCCACCTCTATCACACTGTAAAAACTTTCTTAATGAATTTTGGGCTCATATATGAATATGAAACTGTTAAAAGATCTTCCATGATTCCTGTCTTAAATATTTGTGAATCAGTGAAAATGATATTTTGCTGAAAAGAGGCCATGCTCACTCTTGTTCAGGCTTGGCTATGGGTCAGCAGGGATGGATCGGAGGTTTAGTAGCACAGAAGACAGAAGGTGAGGGGTCATATGGAATGGAGGTCAATGGCTCCCCAAGCAGGGATGTCCAACCAGGAAAGGGAAATAACCCCAAAACGGCAGGAGGAAGGAGAGGATAGTTTGGGATTTGTGCAGTATGAAATGCCATGAAGTAAAGTGAAAAAGAGGGATTTTGATTTTTTTTTTAATTTGATGTCATGAAAAGCATACCTGTTGTCTAAGTCATTCAGTCATCTGTGTATTCTCAGAGCACAGAACAACTGTCCTAAGTTTTAATTGCTTAATTAGGTTTCATAAGGATGGCAATTGAGTCTTCAGAAATTCTCTCAAACAAAATGTGTCGACATGTATATTTTTCTTTTAAATATTATCATATGCATATTGGGCTTCCACATTTTACATAGCAAAGAAAATTATATTTTGATGTCATTATTTTTGTCACTTAGCATCTCTCCATACATTTTTCTACTTTTTAAAATATTTATTTATTATTTTTTTGAGGTAGGGTCTCACTCTAGCCCAAATTGACCTGGATCTCACTCTGTAATCCCAGGCTGGCCTCCTAGGGATCCTCCTACCTGTGCCTCCCAAGTGCTGGGATTAAAGACGTGCATTACCACAGCCGGGTGCTCCATGCTTTTAAAGTGATTTAAAATTCAAAGATATCTCTCACCTTGCTGAGAGTCTCCAGTAAATTCTCCAGCAGCCACTGAGTATCCTGTTTTAGAGAAAAGAAACAAAGAAACAACAACAAATGAGTTATATAGGTAAAAAATGGTAAAATGTAAAACCCATCAGCATGGTGCTGTAATTCAGAAATGTCTACAAACAAAAGTTAATGATTCGAGAACCAGAAAAATAATCGCACTAATATGAACACTGTCTAAATCTACACATAAAGCAGGTCAGCCATTGCTGATCTCAGGTAGAAAAATAGCAAGTAAATAAATGAATAAAGTAGGATTGTGAGGTCAGTTTTCAGAGTGTATTTCATAATGCGCCTCTAAAGGAAAACGTCGGCTGTGGCATGTTAAGAGCTGCTGGATCCCTCGCTATCAGACATGATTCTTTTTATTTTATTTATTCATGTTCAAGGAGAGAGAGAAAGAGAGAGAGAGAGAGAGAGAGAGAGAGAGAGAGAGAGAAAATACACCAGGGCCACCACCTTGTGGGTCTGGCTTATGTGGGTCCTGGGGAATTGAACCCAGGGCCTTAGGCATCAGAGGCAAGTGCCTTATCCACTGAGCCATCTCTCCAGCCCCAGACATGATTCTTTATTCAGGCTTTGTCTTTCTGATTATTAACAACATATAATTATTAACAGCTCCTGTCCCAATATTCCTTTAATGATAGTTTTCCACAAATTTCCTTGAGTCAAAGCAAGAGGCCAACTACATCAAATAAACATAACTACCATTTACAGCATTTTCCAAGTGTATCAGGTAAGCGTGATTATCACTCGGATCCCAAAGGTGGGAAGCCATAGTGGCTGAATGACATTGTGGTTGGCACATCATGAATTTAGAGAATATTCCAGCATCTAGAAAGTCTTGTTGCTGTTCTAGAACCTGGACAGGGCTGTTACGTTGCCCCTGTGGCATGAGTAGGAGCTCTGTGAATACAAAATGTAAGTGGAAAACGTAAGTGTTACACAACCCACAAAACAAAAGCTCAGAAACACTGGGGAGACGGCTGACTCCCAAGCCTGGCCACCAGGGCTCAGCCCCCCAGCACCCACATAAACAAGAAGCCCATGGGTCTGGAATTCCCATGTGCACATGACAGTAGGATGCAGAATCAGTCTCCAAACTCATGAGCCAGCTAGTTTGGTTTTCACAGTAGCAGAGCTAGAGAGACTCATCTGGAACAAGGGAGGTCAGAACACAGACCCCAAGGTTGTCCTCCGATCTCCCCTGGACATATGCACACGTGCACATATACACACATACACCCATATAAACAGAGCTGCTCAAATGATGTATGTTATACATCTTTGCTGAAAAAAAATCATTGTAATGTGAAAGAAGGGAACACACAAGAGTGTATGCAGATATTTTAAAGAAAATTTTCATGACGGGGAAGATGGCTCAGTGGTTACAGATGTTCCCTTGCGAAGCCTGCTGGCTTAGGTTCCATTCCCGGGCCAAAAAGGTGCCCGGTTTTCAGTGGCAAGAGGCCCTGGTGTGCCCTCTACACACACACACACACACACACACACACACACACACACACACAAATATATATATATGTGGATACATTAAAGGAAAACTTTCATAAAATACCAAATAACATCAAATAACTCAGGAGCAACAGAGCTCACCAAGGTAGCTATCATCATAGGAAGCCGGAGCCACATCGGTCTGCTTTTCTCCAGCCAGTTTCCTGAGAACATCCTTGAATGAATAATTTGCAATGATATCTGCCACACTGGATGTGATCACTTGACCTGAGTTTGAACAAAGGAACATATGAAGCGAATCCCTCACCAAGCACACTTGAAACCACACTCCCTCTCCCCCCCCCCACTGCCCAGTACACGATCATGGAATTTCTTGCATGTTTGATGATGTTATTTCCCAGCCTGTCACTAGACCTGAAAGACAGTTGGTAGCTATAATGGTTAGATCTTTCCATCCTAGCAAAAAACCAGAGAAGAATGGCAAGACTTTATCTGACTTCCTGCTGTTTTTTTTAACATATATCCTCCCTCTGCTTTCAAATAATAAAATTATCAAAAAGGAAACACTTGCAAGTGAGATTTATGTGTTTACAACTTCATTCTAGAATGTTCCAGTTAGAAGGAAACTTTGAGATCATGTAGCCACATATAAATTTCTTATAAATGGGGAAACTGACGCACAAAGGACTGGCTTGTATTCTCTGGGACCATGTGGTTTTGTTAGGAGGATATAGAACCAAGGTCTCCTTTGATATTCTAATCAAAGCATATTATTCCAGCAAAGAATAGATGTGGGAGTAAATTGAAATCACTTGTACTCGAGAGGTTGTAAAAATCTCAGGTTGAAGGCAGGAACCAGGCAACCTTTAAACCACTTTACGGTGCAATACATAGAGAAAACATAAAACTAAACTAGATTGAGTGAGATTCCAAATTTCAGCGAAAAGAAGGAATTAATGGCCACCAACATTGATGAGAACGTTGGCTCATATCTTTAGAAGTCACTCTCAGAAGACTCAATTAGATTGGAGAACACAGCTTTCTAAAAGACAGCCAGTAATTTTCCACCATATGGAGAATTCTATGCCTTCCAGCGTTTAGCATGGACAGCTAAAGAAAAAATGTCATCTTTGGGAGAAGCTGGAGAAATGGTTTGAAGCCATTTAATTTAAGATCAATTTTGAGGTGAAATTATTCTTTGGGAATTCCCACACAATTCCCACAGTTATTTGGTTTGAAGTCCACAAAAAGATTAAGAGTGCCAAATCAGGTCATAAATATTCCGAGTGACTGAGACTGAAATGATTGCTCTGAGATGAAGACAATGGTATTTACACATGAATTTATGAAGAATGTCGGTAGAATTTGCCAATATTCTCTGGATTATAACTCAGCATTCCCTGCCCTTCCTCCCACAGACGGACTGCGCCTACTTGCTTCCTCTAGCTGGTCTATAAAAACTGTCATCTTAAGCTTCTATAAAATTGTAAATTATATATCTCAGACGAGTTCTCACTCCTTACATGGTTAATTTTCAGAAAGTCACTTGAGCTATTTTTCCAGCTTAAATAAAGGAATTATGAGAAAGGAACCAAGTAGAAGAAAATTTTTATAAGCATAAATTTTCATTTTATAGCCTTCTCTTATATAATGCATACTTGTATGCATATTTAGTTTTTTATGTGTATTTATAGTTTGCAAAATAATTTAGGGGAAAAAACCGTTACTTAATGGTAGTAATTATATATCAAATAAGTTTATTGGTATTTTTTCATATAAAATTTTATCATAAATCTATCTTCCTGATTTTTCCCATTTGGCTTTTAAATATTGTCAGGTCTTTTCCACTGGAAAATTAATCCTCTCTCACATATTCATTCATATTCTACTGCATTTTTAACCTGAACTTTATAGTCAAGATTCATCCTATATTCTCTGTGTTCTCTTTGGGGATATCTCCTTCATACCCATGACGTCACTTGTCACCAATATACAAGTGATGCAAGTTTCTCTTTCCCCTCGAAATCTGCCTGGAAATTAAGATTAGATATGTTAGCATTTATTGTAAAGCTCTTGGGTACCCCAGTATTTCCATAATCAAGAGAACCAACTTCACCTTCTCTCTGTCCCCTTCTCCAAATGCGCTCTCTCCCTCCTGTGTTCTTCCTCCTCTCACTAAGTGTGTCACTACAATCGTTCAGTTGCAAATATCAGAAACATATTCCTGACCTCCTCCTCCCTGACGCTTATCTAACCCATCATTTCTGTTATGATCTTGCTGCCAAAGTATCTCACGTTTCCTAATTTCAGCTGGTACCATCAGCACTCTCAAGGACAGACACATCTTTATTGGAAACTTCGAGCTAGCTGACCCTAGAGACTTGCAGCTCCTTGAGAACATTAGGACTCATTTGTGGTGCTCTGGCCAACTTCCCATGTGCCTTTCCTAGTGCAGCCAGAGTGGTCTTTTCAAACCACAGGGTTGATCACGGCATCCCATAGGTACTTAAAGTTCTCCAGTGGTTTCTCCTGACTTTCAGGATCAGCACTGGCTTCCTAGCATCTAAACCCATCTGTTTGAACTGTCTAAGCCCTCCATTGGCTTCTCACTGTTTGTAGGACAAAGCTCTAGTGGTGGGAGCCCTGCATGGTGGGGCCCTCTTCCCACTGCTCTGGCAGTTCTTTCTCCTCGCTGCCTTTAGTCCTCTGATTAGCTTCCATTCTTCCCTCCACCTCGTCAGTTGCCAACCATTTGCAGGGTCCCCTTCTCTTCACCTAAGGAGCTTCTTTCTACTCGGGGTCCAGATCTTGATCTGTGGGCTGCTGCTGGCCCAGGGAGTCCCTTCATGACACTAGAGTGGACTCCAGCCCTGTCATCCAGTGGTCAGAGAACAAAGCCACCTTGGGGAATCCATCTGCATTGTCATGGCCCAATCATGACATTCTTTCCTGTATTGTGTATAACACAGTGGGGATTCTCAGGTACTCGTGCGACATTATACATTTCATTTCATTTTTGTGACAGGTTTCATATGTAGCTCTGGTTGGTCTAGAACTCACTATGTAGACTAGGCTGATCTGGCAGTCCTTCTGCTGGAATGGTAGATGTGTGCCTCCAAACAAGCTTTCATTTCACTATTTGATGCCTGTATGTTGGCCCAGATATTAACTCCTGTGAAGGAAAAATCCTTCTGTTCGCCCCCATCATCCTGTCTCCAGCATCTGGCACAGAGCTGGGCATAACCTCCATACATTCTTGGTGGAGAAATGAATTGTGGGCGTAAGAACATGTTAAAAGGCTAGCATACTGCAAAGGACAGACTGAAATGATACTTTCTTCAAGAAACTGAGGATGGGATGTTATAAAAAGATCAAAATTTGATTCAACCTTTGCTTCTCCTCCTGGTTATTCACACATGCAGAAAGAACGTACCTTGCCAGTAAAAACTCCCGGGGCCTCCTAATATGAGGTCTCCATTCTGAAAAACAGGAGTAGCAACAGCAACGATCAGAAAAGAAGCACGAAGAATTTTTAAAGGGCGATAAATCTTTGCTAATCCATGTAGCTCGAACAATTCGCTTCTCATAAAAACACAATTTCTTAAAGAGGCCATTATATCTGAGGCCTGCAGGCCATTTTCTCTCTTGTTTTGCTTTCAACTCCTGAGCGTGTTATCATGTTAAATAATTTTAATTTGACTCAAGCAAGCTGAACTCTCTCCCTTGAGATTATATAAATTCACGTTTTTTTTGGCACTGCCTCCGGTAGGCAAAATATCTATATTGATGCTGTATAATTTAGCAGGCATGTTTTTTCTTTTTGAAAACCTTGGTGATGAAAAGAAAATTTCATTTAAATTTTTTCAAGGTCATAATCAGGCCTTTGTGTGTGTATGTATATATGTATGTATGTATGTATGCATGGGGGCACATGTATGTATAAAGGCCACAAGTCAAAGCCAGGCGTCTTTCTCAGTTTCTCCACCTTATTTTGAGACAGGGTCTCCCATTGAATCTAGAGCTCTCTGATTCAGCTGGACTAGGCTGAACCCCAGAACTGGGTTTCCAACTATGTGCCCTGCATGCTCCATGCTGGGCTTCCGTGGGCATTGGGGATCAGAACTCAAGTCCCTGAACCTGTGCAGCAAGGACTTTACCCAATGCTTCAGCTCCTTAGCTGAAAAACCGCTTCTACAGATCCATCTCCTTCCCAGAAGAGAAAGCAAAAACTCCACGCTAGCAGATATGCACATTTTCGAATCACAGCTCTCTTTCTATACCCTGTTCATACCTTTCAGTGGAAAATGAATAAGCAGTGATTTAAAATATAACAAATAGTAGAATGCAGCACATGTTCCTGAATTTTTGTCTGCACTATTTTCAAAAGCATAGAGCCATTTTCTTCATATTTATAGTAAAGATCTGTTTTCAATTTCATCAATGGATATGTGAATTTTAATATGAATATTAAATCAAAGCAAGCAAGTACAGATAAGAGATAATACAATTTATAGATTCTTGTGATCTTTTCTGGCAATCCATTTTTTCTGAGTTTTTGAGATTTTCATTGTAAGAGAAAGCTTGCTCCTCGCTGTATGTATTCCTATGCTATCGTGTGCAGAGAGTTCAGTAGAAATAAAGAATGAAAAATAATAAAGAAATAAAAATACATGGCCACATATGGACCCAAAGGTTCTTGGTTGTTGCTGTTGCTGAGGGTTGTGGGACTAAAGACAGAGATAAAACCAATGCCACCCACAAAAACCTCCATCAAATATCAGAAGCTAAAAGACCAAAATGATTTACCTTGTAAAAATCCAGACTAAATCCTGCTTGGCAGTAACCCTGGCCTTCAGGGTCGACGTTGCCTAGAATGATGGAAAATACACACATTATAATGTCATCATTTCTGAGGTATATTTTAATAAGCAATTGAGGATATTCTGGTGTTTGCCCGCACAATTCTAAATGAGCCAATTTGTGCTTTATGTTTATTTCTAAAGTACATTCAAGTAATCTCTTGAGTACATTGCCACGTATTTCTGATCCTAAATATCACTGTGACACTACAGAAAGATCAGCAGAGATGATGGCTTTGGAGTTATTATTATTTGGGTTCACTGAGAACGCAGAGCACTTTTGTGCATGGGGGACACACCAGAGAGGAAGCTTTATAATAATAAGGGTTTCTATTCATGCTCATTGCATAGATAAAATCTTCATCCTTCAACTGTGTTCCAAATTGCCCACATCACAGTGTCTCCTTTTTGACATGTCTGCCATTCCTTGTCAGGTGATGGACAGGTATGTGCCAGGGTGCGTGTGCTCATGTATGTGTGTGCATGTGGAGGTCAGAGGTCAAGGCTATGTGTCTTCCTCAACTGCTTCTTTATCTTATTTTTTGAGACAGAGCTCGCTGACTGAGTTAGACCTGCTAGCCAGCAAGCTCTTGGAATCTTCCTGTCTCTGCTTTCCCTCCTGTGAGATTACAGGCACACACTGCCACATCCGACGTTTTACATGGGCACTGAGGATCTAAACGCAGGTTCTCATGCTTGTGGGGCAAGCATTTTATCCATTGATCCATCTCCCCAGCCCAGGTTCCATAACTTCTAAAGTACTTAAATTAGAACCACGATGCCAAGAGGATCTCAACTGCAGCATAGTTAGGTACAAGCGTGCCAACAAATGCATGTTTCTTACCAAGGATATCAGTAAATTGGAGCTAAAAAAAAGAGAGCAAGGAAGGAGGTACACGTCACTATCATCACCAAAGGGACAGCTGATAGGCTGCATTCATACCTATTCTAGATCTTTCAAATGGATCCCTCAGCTTTCTGCAATGTCTACTGCTTTTCCTCTAGCAGGTCACAGCTAATCTCAACATTGTCATCATCAGTTCCCACCTCCTCAATTGTTTTTGTGAGAGAGGGTCTTATGCAGCCCATGCTGGCCTTGGACTCCTGATCGTCCTGCCTTCACCTCCCAATTGTGACCTTGTGTGATCACAAGACATAAGCCACCACACCTGGTCCTACCCTTCTTATATTTTAAAATACCTTCCCTCCTCATGGAATATATTTTAACAAAATTGGTATCTTCTTTTAGAATTAAAGTGTAAGGCTGATGGTGATATAAGCTCATCTATATAACTTCAAATGTCTGGGTACCAGTTTTCTAGAAGTTTATGGATATAAAAATTATACCCATCTAGAAATACATGTAAATAAATGCATGATGTGTTACTATATAAACCCATGTTATATTGATTGAATATACTTAAGAAGTGATTTTCTAAATAGACAAACTTTAAAAATCCATTATTACAAGCAACTCTTTTAAGATTGTAAATTATTTAGGAGGGAAGAAACCTGAGTTTTCTTTGCTTTAAAACAGAAAATTGAAAAAGAAGAGGGATTAAAAGCTGTAAGAAAATGTCAAGTTCAAATGTTTGAGACGCATTTATAGGAGAGTGTGAGGAGGTTCTTTCCCCTTCAAGCCCATTACATTTTTTCTTGTATAATTACAAGAAAATTTATAATTTATGAGCCTCAAAGGAATCTTTCTTCCTGGAACTTCACAGAGTATCACTAACTTTCTAATTATGTCCCACAATGGCATTCAGAAATCCAGGGCTGTGGGCAATTCTTTCACTACTATTTGCTGATATCTAAAATAAAATTGAAAGGGGTGTGTGAACTTTCTTCGCCTGAGTTATGAATGACTGTCAGAGCTGAACGCAGGCAGGATATGAATGAGCAGGCTACCTCTCATGCTGCTCAGAGCATACGTGGGTTTGTACAATAGAAGTCACATAAAGCGCTTCTTTAAATTCTCTTTTGAAAATGATATTGCTGATGTAGCTGTTCGGAATATTGACCATATGCTCATGAACAAGCTGGCTTTGTGTTAATGGACTGTTGAACTTCAGAGCCATGACAGGAAGCCTGCTCTCTGGATGGTGTGAAGAGGAAGGTGGACAAGCAAAGAGCCCTTGAGGATGTGAAAACTGAGCGTGCACCAAAGCCAAATCAATTCTTGGACATTTATTTAACTATTCTCTGACTCAGCCTGGGCTTCTTTGCACGTTTGCTTTGCATATTTCCACTCAGGAAAATAAAAAAGCAAGCAAACTGGCATGATATGGTGACCAGAGACATAAGATACATGCATACTACATATTGTTAAAAAATAGTTCAAGCCCATATGGAAACATGTGCTCTGAAGGTCTATATTCCATGACCTCTATTTTAACCTGGGCTTTCCTGTCACATGGGAAGTCAGACAATGGGACAAACTAGAAGCAGGTTTTAAAAGCACATCCTTGATGTTAGCTGGAAGATTACGTCTCACCAAGGCCCATGACATGTTAAGGGCAGGCTCAATGTTTTAGTTACAATACTTTGCCAAGGTGAGGAAAGATTATTAGCAAGGCATGAGAAATAGATGCACAGATGCAAACATTAATGAAAGAACTTCAGTATTGAATTTCTTTCGCATAATAAAACCGGCCTCTTACCACACATAAAAGCCAACCAAAATTTCATGGATTGTGGCCCAGTTCCTCTGAAGGAGGTCTGAAGACTGAATTTGCAAGCCCAGAAGAGGATCAGAGAATAAGTGAATCTTGGCCATCCTGTCCCGTCAAGGGAGCCCTTTACACTGTCAGTAATCTCTGTCTGTCTTCATCCACCTGAGAAAGTCTTGAGCTGAATCTCAGCTTGGAGGAAGAAAAATCACTTACTGTTCCGACAAGGAGAGTACTCGGCGTATGCACTGAAATTCTGAATTGCCACATAGCACGTGCCAACGGGGTCCTTTTCTGGTGTGGGTTTTAGAGTTCTCCAGTGATATAACGGAGCACACGCCTAGGAAACAGCAGAGACAGTAGATACACTGAGGGTGTAGCTCTCTGATGCCACAGTTCTTCTGATCTGAAGTACTGACTAGTGTAAATGAAGTTATAGCCAACTATGTTGAATTGCTAGGTGAATTAACTGGCCTATTGAAATCTTGGAAGGCAGAGTCAATTAAACTTCCAAAGCCAATTATAAACGTCACTACACTATAGAACTGGCAAAAATTAAACATACACAAATAAATGAGTCCTCCCCCAGAAGAATTTTAAATTAAACAAAAAGTAACCAACAAAAGAAAATTACTTCCTAAATGCAAAGAACTCATTTTCTTTTCTTTCCTGTTTTTTGTAAAAAGAATTAAACCCACATTAAAACAAATCACCTTCAAACAGTGAATGAACGAAGGTGATGTCTTCAATGAAAACTAGTTCCTTTCTTTGTCTAGCAACTTTGAAACATGACTTTCGCTACAAAGGAATCAGACAAGCTTACAAATTTCTGTTTTGTGGATTGCCTTTATCACTGAAGTTGTAATTTATGAAATTTTAAAATAATCTGGTATTTATAGTATTTTTTACTTTATCCGTGCTTTTTTATTCCATGTTTTTTTCATGGTTTTTATTCATGGAAAAACTGAAGGTCAAACAACATGGGTTAGCACTTTCATAATAAACTCAGCAATTCATTCAAAGAATACATATTAATGACCTATGCACATTTCCAAGGGCTAATGACAGGTGGGGAATAACTCCATATACTGACTGTGCTTGTTACAAAGAAATATATTCTGCTAAATTCTAATGACAAAAGTTAACCTTCCTGAGGGAGATGAGTTACCCTAAATATATTTTAAATTCTAAGAAAGCCAAAGAATACAGAGTTAGAAATGAAATATGATTATTTTCAGCTAAGATATAGAGTGGTAAATTCAAATAAAAAGGTATACTTAAACAAAAATTTGCTCACATAGTATAGCTTCTTTCAGAATTTATAGAACTGATCGTAGTTAACATACAGCATTGCATGAAAATATGCTTAATGTGTAAATGTGTATTGAGTCAAATTAAATTCTTGCCCACTAGATAAAAGTTGAAAAATAAATTTATTTTTAAAAATAAGAGTCAAATTATTATCCATTAGCTGTCCAATAGCTTTGCTTTTATGATACGATTTTTGTCATGTTAGGTACTTTCTTGATGCCTTGTGTAAACTTTCTAATTTTAGAAATGTTTCTCTGGAGAAAATACTATTAAATTATGCCTTGCAATGCCACTTCAAGGAATATATTAGGATTAAAATAGAAATGCCTTTAAATTACCTTGCCCGATATCAGGAACTTAAGGAAAAATTATTTTGAACACTAAAATAAAAGGATTCATTCAAAGCATACTCTGGTTTCTTCTACAGAAGCTTAGATCCTAGGAGAGCATGGTATTTAAAAGACAGATATGAGGGTTGCAAAGCCTGCAAGCCTGGGGTTCAAGTCCCCAATACTCATGTGACTCCAGACACAAAAGTGGTAATGCATCTGAAGTTTATTTGCAGTGGCAAGAGGCCCTAAGTGGGCCTACATTTCTCTCTAAACAAATAAATAAATAAATAAATAAATAAATAAATAAATAAATAAATAAATAAATAAATAAATATTTTATAAGGTTTGCAAAGAATAAGAGAAGTGATAAGTGTGCACAAAGCACAGTCGCTGTGTGGTCTCCTGATTTGCTGCCTAAGTTCTCCATGCAGCTATGGAGAAAAGTTAAAGCCTAACTTTTAATTTGATGAGCTATGAAGACAGAGCCTGATTTGAAAGTTCCTTCATGTTTCTACCTGTGTCCTTGGTAATCTAGGCCAGTGCACTGCTTTCAATAAAGGTAACCTAGATTCTCAAGCAAGTCTCCCTTCTATAACTTTGTTCTTCATAGAGTCTTGGCCAATGTCTCCAACTCTTTAAGTCACCTTAATGAACTTATACGTTAATTAGTTAATGTTGTCAGTGAAGTGTGTGAGGCGTGAAATACAGGGGACTGTAGGCAGCATTCACCTATGAGCTGCAAGAATAAAACAGATCTTACTAATTCTGGAAGAAAAAAATAATGCCAATACAAATATAATTCTATAGGGCATGCATAGTAAATGATAGATTTGTACCTACAGAGAATTATCTATATTTTATATGTTACCTGTTTCATGTCAAAACCTCTTGGGGGTTAAACACAGACTAAATGAACTAGGCAACTCCATTAAATACCTATTCTTTTCATAATTCAAATTGACTTAAACAGATCCTAAAACCCAAAGTTATTTCCTTACTTTTGTAAAGAAATTACAGGCAATAGATTATAATGTTCCACAAAGTGAAAAAAAAAATCTTTGAGAACTATTTAATAATCATTTATCTTTCAATAATTTAGATAGGTATAATTTTTTGCAACAGTAAGAGGACCGAGTAAAAATATTGAGACCTGAAAGATGTCTATCAAAGAGTGAAGATTTTCTACTTGCTTTAAGAGCTATTGCATATTCAGAGATTTGAAGAAGTTTTAAAAAATCATTATTAAATTTTAAATTATTACTCGAGAGAACTTTCCTTTTGTTTCGACATAAGATGAATGATGTCACAGTGGAGAACCTATTTAAAGATTTCTAATTTCTTTAGACCACATCTTTGGTCAAATTTTAAGCATCTTTTTAACTCAATCTTAAGAATTAACTAGGGCTGGAGAGATTGCTCAGTGGTTAAGGCACTTGCCTCCAGTGCCTAAAGCCCTGGGTTCAATTCCTCAGGACCCACATAAGCCAGACCCACAAGGTGGTGGCCCTGGTGTGCTCTCGCTCTCTCTCTCTCTCTCTCTCTCTCTCTCTCTCTCTCTCTCTCTTTCTCTCTTTCTCTCTTCTTGAAAATGAATAAATAAAATATAAAATAAAGTATTTTTTAAAAAGAATTAACTAACCCTTTAGATGCAGCTTTTTTATTTATCCATCTTTCTTAGTCATTTTAAAGTATTTTGAAATATCTCACTGGTCTTCTACAAAACAAGCTTTATTCCTGTAACTTTGAGCACCAAAAAAAAAAAGATTAATTTTAATCAGACTTTCTTATCTTAAACACTAGATTTCTTTAAATGCCAATAAGTTTATCTCTGAAAGTCTAATGTGTCCTTATATAGAACGTTTTTCTAAATATGGGAATTAAAACGTTCGTTGCACCACAAAGCAACAAGCTTCCCAAGCAGGTCATACTCACCACGACTTTCCCTTTGTGAGCTTTCACTGTCGCTCCAAACCACTGATTGGATTTAAACTCAATTGGTTCTTTGGTTCCATTAACTCTGATCTTCCTGTTATCTAACAAGAAGGAAATAAATTACAGGTTTGCAGTGTGACCATCAGTCAAAACTCATAGTGACAAATTTATGTATCAGAACACTAGAAGGACTAATGCCAGTCTTTCTTAAACTTTTCCAAAACGTTGATGAGGAAACCATGCACGGTAGCTTTAATCCCAGCATTTGGGAGAGCTATAAAATGAATTCCAGATTATCTATCCTGAGTTAGAATGAGACACTGTGTGGGGGAAAAAAAGTTGATGAGGAGCAAATACTCCCAAGAGCCAGAGTTATGGTGATACTGAAGGCAGGCAAATGCACTATAAGAAAGGAAAATATTTCTCAATATTCAGCTGCATTCTTTCATGCTAAAAACTCAACAGATTAGATATAGAAGAAGCTTACCTCAACACAATAGAGGCCATGTTTCACAAGCCCACAAGTAACATCATATTTAATGATGAAAATTGAATTTTTATCATCTACGTTCAGGAACGGGACAAAGATACCCATCATTGCCACATATTTTTTCATGCCATAGAAATTATATATGGAAATTGAAGGCTCCACTACAAAGCATTAGAAACAAAAGTTATGGTAAAATTGCGGTAAAAACTCAACAGATTAGATATAGAAGAAGCTTACCTCAACATAATAGAGGCCATATCTCACAAGCCCACAAGTAACACCATATTTAATAATGAAAATTGAATTTTTATCATCTACGTTCAGGAACGAGACACATAGCCACATATTTTTTCATGCCATAGAAATTATATATGGAAATCGAAGGCTCCACTACAAAGCATTAGAAACAAAAGTTATGGTAAAATTGCGGTGTACAAAGTCAATGTACTCAAGCCAGAGTATAGGGATAGAACTCAGCGGGAAAGCGCCTACCTTGAATATGAAAGGTGGAATACAGAAAATAAGGGGGTGGGTGTATACGCTATGAAACATGATTTAGTCTGAAAACAGAAGGAAATCTATCATCTGCAGTGACTTGGGAAAATCCGAAGTCAATTATGCTATCCAGCATAAGTCACACACAAAAAGATAAGACAATGCATCAGGTCACCCTTATGTGGAACCTTAAATATCTGAACTCACAGAAAGAAGCACAGAGGAGAAAGATGATTCCAAGCAAGTGGGAAGATACTGGCCAACAGGCAACAAGCTTTGGTCAGAGGGAGGAAGTTCTGGTCCTTGGCTGCATAGTAGGGGGGCGGTAGCCATGTATTATGGCCTGGAAAATGCTGAGATTTTTGAATGTTTTAAGAGCAGAAAAAAGGTTGTGATGCTACATAATAGGTACATTAATTAGCTCGCTTTAACTGCTCTACAATACACATGTATACCAAAGCATCACCCTGTACGGGATAAAGGCCTAGAGAATTTATTTGCCAATTTAAACCATAATTGTAAACCAATGTTCATATACCAGGAGATTTCTCTTTCAGTATAGCTGCAAGATGACTTTTCGTAGATACAAAATGAAAATATGACCATGACATTTCATAACTTAAAAGAAGCATTTCCTTACATTTCAAAGATAACTGCCCCTAATGTGTAGTGTAATGTGGACTCTCAGAGTCTTCAATTTCACAATTCACTTATTCCTTTGTTCCACAAAGAAGACCAAATCATTATTAGCACTTTAAAGAATTCTGAATCAAGCCAGGTGTGGTGGTGCACACCTTTAATCCCAGCACTCAGGAGGCAGAGGTAGGAGGGTTGCAGGGAGTTTGGAGGCCAGCCTGGGACTAAAGAGGAGTGAGTTCCAGGTCAGGCTAGGCTAGAGTGAGACCCTGTCTTAAAAAAATAAATTAAATAAAAAAAGAGTTCTGTCATTCTTAAGAAGGAAACACATAGATTCTCCCCATTCAAAAATCACAAGGTGTCTCAGCATGAATGAAGAGAAAGCAGAGAAAAGAGCTCCAAGGACTTGGTCTTAAGTGAGTAACCACCGCAGATAATGCCCTGCACAGCCTCACACACCCTTTGCACATGACAGCCTGACAGGGGCCCGCTGGGGAGAAACTCAACCCAATTATAGCCCACTTCAGGAATTAATCAAAAGCAGAAATCTTTTCTTCCACGTTTGGTTCCCACTTGGTTTCTTACCCAACAGAAGCTCCATAAGTGATAGCCAAGAAATTCCCAAAGACATTTGTCCTGAACCTTCTTATTGGCGTGTTTCCTTTCATAGGTATTTTATTTTTCTTTCTTGCATCTCTAATAAATATACTACAAAATGAACTTTTAGGTCCCAGTAGGTAAAGCCAAAACAAACATACAATTAAGCCTTCATCTAAGTTTACTGATGATCACAGGCTTTTGAAAAAAATAAATTAATATATTCAATCTGAACCTAAAATTTGTGTTTTGGTAGAAAATCATGAATTCCCTTCTTGATCAATTTGATGCTTTGATATTTTTGGACTTCTTGAAAAGACAAGTTGTGGAAACCCTCCCCCCAATGCACACAGCTGATAAACAATTAAAGAATCTAACAGTTTAAAGCCTTAAAAGGAGTTTATAAATCTTGTCATTTATGTCTGGACAGCTTGAATGACCTCAGAGCCCAAGGATCTCACCCCACTAATGGACTGATGTTGGCTGACAGTTAATATTTTGGAGTTTTATTTATTTATTTATTATTTGGGAGGGAGGGTTCCAGAGAGGGTCTCGCTCTAGCCCAGGCTGACCTGGAATTCACTATGTAGAATCAGGGTGGCCTTGAACTCATGGCAATCCTCTTATCTCTGCTCCTGAGTGCTGGGATTAAGAAGTTTTAATTTCTTCTCTAAAGTGAGACTGACACCTTTCCTCACTCCTCCTTTCAGGTGGGAAGTCACTAATATTACACGAAAAGGTGAGCAGGACAGTTCTTTAATGTGGGTGGGGAGGGGCGCATGCGCACTGTGGGCCACCACCAGGGCTTCTTGCCACTGCAGAGTAAAATCAGGTTCTTGCAATGTCATTTGAACCCAGCTTACTTGTGCAGCTGGAGAACTGAACCAAGGCCAACAGGTTTTTTGCAAGCAGGTGCCTCTAACTGCTGAGCCACCTTCTAACTCTGATGGTTCTTTATGAACTGGAAAGTCACGTCCAGTAGAAATCTCATTGAAATCTGATCAAAGGTTCATAACTCTTAAAAAATATCTCTTCCACAGTCTGGAGAGACAGTTTAGCGGTTAAGGCCTGCAAAGCCCAATGGCCCAAGTTCAATTCCCAGTACCCACTTAAAGCCAGCACAAAGTGGCACATGCATCTGGAGTTCATTTGCAGTGGCTGAAGGCCCTGGCATGTCCATACTCTCTGTCTGTCTCTCTTCTATCTCTCTGCCTTCAAATAAATAAATAAAAATAAAATGAAATTAAAAAAAATATTTCTTCCAGAGAAACTCGGAAACTCAACATGCATCAGGAACTTGAAAAAGGACCTCACAGATACATAAACTGATAGGTTATTATTGGTGACTTGTGGCACTCAGGAATAAAACTGGTGACAACCCACAAGACTGCCAATGTGGTTTTGATCAGGGACAGGAAGAAAGTTCTAGAGTCACTCTGAAATTTCTAACCTACCAAGAAGTCATGAAAGGGAGACTGGCAACTCAAACACACAGACAAAGTTACCCCAATTTAAGAGCAATAAACTTCTGGAAGGAAGGAAATAAGCTGGGGAAAATGCCAGTGCCAAGCTTTGTGAGGGGTCCAATGACGTGATTCTACTTGGGTGGGTGCTGAAGAATCTTTCTCCGACTGCAGGTGGAGGTGGACATAACTCCCTGAGAGTTAAACTGTGCCCATGCTGACAATCATTCTGTTCTAGATGAATAATAGCAATGAATGGATTTCACTGACTCCACACCAGCTCAAGCAGCATAACAGAGAGGAATTCTGCAGTCGCAGGTTGGAATTGGCTAAGCTGAGTTTTGATCCAGATGCATCACCCTTGTGTGGAGCCACTAAGCCCACAAATCACTTTTAAATATCCTGTTTCCCAACAAAAACCAAGTCTAATTAATAACTCAGCTAATAAATTGAACAGACAGCTCTCAAAAGACAAAATATAAATGGCCCATAAATATTTGAAAAAATGTCCAATGTCCTTAGCCATCAGGGAAATGCGTATTAAATTGCACTGAGATTCCATCTCACCCAAGTCAGAATGGCTATTATTATAAAAAAAAAATGCTTTCTAGGATGTGGGAAGAGGAGCCCTAGTACACTGTTGATGGCAATAGCCACTACAGAAATCGCTACGGATTGTCTTCAAAGAACTAAAAACGAAGCTACCAAACGATCCACCAACAGTGGGCATATACACAAGACTCAGAGTCAACATAGCATGAAGAGACGTGTGCGCCCATGTCTCTAGCTACACCATTCACAATAGTCAGGATATAGGACCAGCCTAGATGTCCATCCACAGAAGAATGGAAAAACAAAATATGGTATCCATGCGCATTGGACTATTATTCATTCATAAAGAACAAAATTATGTCACTTGCAAGAAAAAAAATGGACGGAAGTGCTGGGGATTCAGTGCGTGATGAGTACTGAAAAGAATCACAAACTGCAATCTCCTAGCCTGGTAAGTAAAACATATTTTCGGTTGGCACCAAAGGAGACCTTCCTCTAATTCCTCACTTCCTTTTCGTTTCAAGCAGAGATAGATAGAGAGAGAGAGAGAGAGAGAGAGAGAGAGAGAGAGAGAGAGAGGGTGAGAGAGAGAAAGAGAGAGAGAGAGAACACCAGGGCCACCACCTTGTGGATCTGGCTTATGTGGGTACTGGGGAATTGAACCCAGGGCCTTAGGCACTGGAGGCAAGTGCCTTAACCGCTGAGCCATCTCTCCAGCCCCCTCCTCACTTCCTTTTCATAACCACATTTTTCCATGCTGAATAACCCAACACAGGGGGTGGTACTACCTATGAGAACTGGTGCTCCAGGAGCCTTCTGTGCATGGAAGGTGGCTTTGATTTCATTTGAACTGACCTTAACTAAAAGCTATCCCCAGACAATAGCCACCATGACTCCATACTTCTTATGCCCTTTTAAAGTTCTCCTCTGTGTAATAAGAACTAAAATCCTGGAAGACACATTTCTAGAACGTTCTTGTGAGAAAGATTCTGGATGAATGAGAAGCTTGTTAGAGATTTGATTGGAAGGAAAGAGAAAGAACCTGTTACTCTCTGGTGGCACCTGGGGGCGGTGCCTGTGGACATCAGAGGTGGCAGATGTAATTTGAGACCTGCAGTTCCCAGTCCTCCAGACTGTTGAATCTTTGGTGTGCTTATGACCCCTGTACTTCCAAATTCCTTCATCTTCCTCAGCCTTTATCCCCAGCCCTGCTCCAAGGCTTATGTCTCTCAGCCTTTGTATGATCTTTCTTCCTAGTTATGACACTCAAAATGCATGTGTGTATGGATATGTGTGCTGGGGGGGTATATGTATGTGTGTGTGGATGTGGATGTCAGAGTGAAGGGAAGTAGGAGGTAGGACCCCCCACAGGTAGAGAGGGCCGGCTTCAGACAGGACTTCACATCACACTATTCAGGTCACTGCTGACCACTCCCCCAAGCTATGAAATCTTTAAAAGTCTGAACTTAACCTTGGCGGGGGGAGGCTTTTGCCATTCTTCTTCTGTTCGGACGGCTGACCAGGAATTGGTGGGGACAGGTGAGTTATAGCCTTCCCCCCTTCTCCCTGATCTTTTGATCAGGAAGAGGGGGAGAACAGGAAGGAATCTTCTTTAATATGTGTTAGTTTGTTCTTCACTTTTGGGGTGATTTATGCACTTTGTAATTTCTCAATGACCTCACGGACCACGTGGTAAATTGGTTTTGCCTTTCATCTCACTGTCCCCTTCCCCAATTAAGTTTTAGAATAAATGTGTGTGATTAAGGAGTAATCCTTGTCCCTGTGTGCAATTCTTTCTACATCAGAGGACACGAACTTGGGTACAGAGTGGGAGAAGGTTCAAGAACTCTCTCCCTGTGTTGCTTATTAATTATCAGAAACCCATATCAAGAGGACAATTTCAGGTGTTATTCCTCAGGGATATTGTCCACTTGTCAATTTTTTTGAGACAAGGTTTCCTGTTGGCCTAGAGCTCACCAAATTCTCTAGGTTTTCTAACCAGTGAGCCCCAAGGATTCACCTGTCACGACCTCCCCAGTTCTTGGGGGGCACACATCACCATGCTCAGCTTGGTGTAGGTGAGATGTGGGGATCCAACTAAGCAAGTGCTGATGGACTCACCTACATCCTAAGAGGGGTTTCTATTCTTCTAGCCAAACCCACACCCTGACTTCTACAGGAATGGCCAGGACAGCGAAATCAGGACAGCCACAAGTTCTCTAAAACAGGAGGAAGGAAGGTGGTTGTCCACGTGCCATTGTCCACTCCACAGAGTTTCTTGAAAGACCAGTAGTTCTTGGAGATGGTGGGACTGTTGGTTGCCTACATGAGTCTCTCTTGAACATGGCACAAAGT
This sequence comes from Zapus hudsonius, assembly GCA_004024765.1. Taxonomy (NCBI): domain Eukaryota; kingdom Metazoa; phylum Chordata; class Mammalia; order Rodentia; family Dipodidae; genus Zapus; species Zapus hudsonius. Next base: position 45,611 of record PVHP010002343.1, read on the forward strand.
ATGGAAACACGTCTAAAGTGGGAAAAACTTTGAAAGTGAATGTGTAGAATCTCCCGTTTTCTAAATGGCAGGAGACTTTACAAGTGGACACCCTGAAATGGGAGAACCTCCATCTCAGTGCAACCCTCAACATCAGCTCGAAGCGGTTAGAGATATGATCACACCATACATCATCCCACAAGGCTTTCTCTCTCTTCCAAAAATTCTCTCTCTGTTCTTTTATATGTAAGCAAAGATGCTAGAATGTTAGAGTCTAAGACCTCTCTACTCACCACCCCTCCCACCCATCCTGGCCTCATTAAGCCTGGGAATCTGGGGACTGCCTCCTACTATGAGAAGTGAGTAAGTATACCTCTGGGCTAAGAGAAGGGAAGGCCAGCTTGCCCAGCCCCTACCTCTGTACACCTCCTCCGGCCTCTCCCTCACAGAGAAGTTCTCAACTCTTCTCATAAAACCCACCCTCCCTCTCTTTCTGGATCTACTTTTGGAAATTCGATCAATGGAAACACCACCACCAATGTTTGAAGGTACAACTGGAACTTAAATGTATATGAGTACAGGACTCCAGAAGAAATGCCTGTTGTCCATAAAAGAGACTACTATGGAACCCATGAAACCCATGGTAGAGTTGGTTGCCTTGGGACAGTAATGTCTACAAAGCATATTTGGATTCTGTGCTGCTGTGAGGCTCATTCACAGTACCGAAGACTGTAAGGACCCACCGTCCAAACATTTGCATTTGCACTTGGAAGAATTACCAGCTGTGGAATCTCTTCACCCTCACAAACGTGATAGTCCTTTTGATAACCACCCCCATTTCCGTTCCTCTTCTCGCCTCCTCTGGAGGTTGAACCCTGAATTAGATGCGTGTACTTCTGGACATTTAAAAATAATTCCATGAGTAATATGTAGCAGGGGCCTACAATTTTTCTTCCAAGAACCAGATAATATATGATTTGTTTGCATCCTCTGGTGGTCTTGGTCATGACTACTCAATTGTGCACATGTTGTGAGCACAAAGCACAGGGAATACAGAACAGAATGGGCTTAACAAGGCCCCAGAAAACTTTCCTTATGGACACAGAAAATTGAATGTCATGTAGCTTTCATGTGTCATAAAATATTTTCTTTAATTTTTATCTCGCCATTTATAAATGTAAAAGCTACTCTTAGCTTACAGACAGTACAAAACCATATGGACCTAATCTAGTCGTAGCTTGCCAACGTCTGATAAATTATTCTGTTGCATGTTCCTTTTAACTGTTATCAGGCATTATATCATCTTTATGTAGGATACTATGTTTTGCTTTACATTTAATTTTATATTTGTAAGAGATGCCCAGAAATGGCTAGCTAGCTAACTGGCTAACTAGATACCCAAATACATAGGTATATAGGAACCTAGATGGGTGGATGGATTGGGTGGAAGGATAGGTCGCTGAGTGGGTTGACAGAAGACAGATCTAGATCGTTCTTTTTTACACCTACATAGTATCAGATCCCATTGTGTAACCATGTAGGTTTTATGCATCCATTTCACTTACATGTAAAATCTCAGCACTGTTTTTCTTTATTTCTTCCATTGATCTAAATATGAGCTCTAGCAACCTTATGTCCATCTTTCTCTGAATTGTACAAATGACTCTCTGGTGGAAGGGCAGAAAAAACTTTCCTGGGTCATACCAAATATCCATCTTGTCAGATAATCTAACTGATCTGCGAAACAATGTAACTCCCAGGCCCATCAAAAGTATATGAGAGGGGCATCTGCTCTTGTTAATCATAGAAGTTTTTCCCATATAGACTCTTGTGAGACCTAACACTGTTTTCATGGACATTTCCCCATTATACTTCATCATGGTTATGGACAACACTCAGTTTTTGATCACCTGTGAATTATTCATTTATATCCATTGGTCATTTTCTTATTCAATTATTAGGTTTTATTTATTTGGAAGAATTATATATTTTGTATATTAATCCTACTTTCCTCATATGTGCTACAAATGTCTTCTATTTTTTTATAGTCTTAACTTTATGGGAACTGTTAGCCATATAAAATTTATTCTTGTGTTGAAGATATCTTGCTTGTTTCTGCATGAAAAACTATTTGTTATAACACCATTGTATTAGTTATTCATTACTCAGTACTGTAACCAAACCAACCATAGAAGCAGTTAAGAGAGAAAAGATTGATTTTTGACTCACAGTTTCAAGGGATTCCAGTCTCTGATGGAGAGGAAGACATGACCATTGACAGGGCTCAATCCATGCCAGAGAGAGAGTAGAGGTAACTGGTCACATTTGGTGACCAATCATTAAGCAGAGAACTGGACCAGAGCCAGGGGTGAGCTCTACCTTCAAAGAATTACCCACAGCAACCCACTTCTGCCAGTCAGGCTTTAACTCCAAAAACTACAACCTCCCAAAAGAGTATCACCAACCAGGGACCAAGTGTTCAAACACATAAGAAATTTCACATTCAAATAAAAACAACCATTTACTGAACACTTGGTGTCTTTATTCAATGATTAGAATTGAACATTTGCAATAAAACTCCTACATGGCCTAGAGGTCCAACATATGTGGTTCGTGCTGCCTCAACCTCTCTCATCTTGTTATTTTCATTAGGCTACAGAGATACTTCCTTACAGTCATTCTTTTGAGCACAACCAGCCTTCTCGGTCTCCTCAACACCACTGTTCTTCCCAAGCCTGGAATGTTCCTCCCATAATGCTCCCCATGGCTGCCTCCTCATGGTGACTCCGTTTCATTTCAAACACCCCTGTCCCCAAAACACATACCTAGACCAAGTCAGTCTGCTCTGCGTCACTCGCTCTCCTACTGTGCTTTGTAAATCTGTCTCATAACGCTTACCTTAATCTGTGATGATGTTATGTATAGACTCTGCCATTGATAACATCAATAAATTCTATCAACAAATATGTACTATTTCTCCTCTGTATTTTCCATGTCTAGAACAATTCTGGCATACAGTAAGCTCCCAGTAAGGGTTTATTGAGTAAATTCCCAAGTTCTCGTGTATTCAGAAGTTTTGTTTGTTTATTAGTAGGATTTCACTTTTGTTTTAAACTTAAACATCGTGTGCATTTAAATGAGAGCGAGGGATGGACACAGTGACACACAGACAGATTGTGATATCAAGATACAGACACTAACCTGAATGGTTATTTTGAAGGCAGGGAGTGGCTATCGATATTTCTACTTCATGTGTTTCTGTGTTGATTATTTACACTGACCATTAATACATGTATGATCTGAAAGCCTGAAGATAGAATAAAAAGAGCCACAGGCCAGCATGAGGGATGGAGAAGGTGTTAGCAGTATTGCTCCCTCCCTCCTTCCATGTGTCTGGGCTGGGAAGGACCTCCCTTAAATTGGCAGCTTTGTACTAGCTGGGTAGAAATCCCAATGGGTGGCAGGCCTACCAGCTTTGGGTTCCTCTATGCAAGGGAATATGAGTTTCAGAGCAGGAGCAATTGAGTATAGAATGTGTTGCATGCATGGGAAATAGCAAGTCTTTCTCTTGAATAAAAAAGGAGGCGTTATAAGAAATCAAGACAGATTATCATGGGAGAAGGGTGGGAAGAGCTGAGAATGACACAGGTGGGACCAACATTTTGGCAGATGGGATAATTTTGGAAAACTATTTATAATGCTCTCAACCTCATCCTGTAAAAACAGTAAGTTTGGCCCTAGCTTTCAGTCATCGCTTCCAAGTCTGTCCCTTTAGGGACTTTCTTAAAGCTGTAGTGGGAGCTGTCCAGACAGTTTTAATTGAGAATAGGGAAAATCTGCCAGGCGTGGTGGTGCACGCCTTTAATCCCAGCACTTTGATGTTAAGTGGGAAAAAACCATAAAAATTTAAAACTATGACTCCAATTTTTTTTGTTGTTGTTGTCATTGAGATAGGGCCTTACTCTCTCCCAGGCAGATCTGGAATTCACTGTGTAGTCTCAGGAAGGCCTTGACACAACTTTTCAGGAGTACAAGAAGAGCTAGGCGTGGTGGCGCACGCCTTTAATCCCAGCACTCGGGAGGCAGAGGTAGGAGGATCACCGGTGAGTTCAAGGCCACCCTGAGAATACATAGTGAATTCCAGGTCAGCCTGGACTAGAGTGAGACTCTACCTCGAAAAACAAAACAAACAAACAAAAAGAATAGGGAAAATCTTTAAACATTTGCTTATAATGTTTACCATAGTCGGTTGTATACTGTAAAAGCTTCATTTAAGTTGAAACTTTGTATGGGAGAAAAAAAAAACCTCATAGGTAAAATTCAGAATTAAATAACGGTGGCCAGTCAATCCCCTGTCTAAAAGAAACAAATCCAAGTAAAGAGCGTGAGTTGGTTTTTATGTCCCAGAAAATTAAACTTCCAAAATAATTATTTTTGATAATGTAAAACCATTATTAAGAGACTTTCGAGCTGGGGTGATAGTTTGGTCAATAAATGGCCTGGTCAATAAATAATCATAAGGGCATAAGCTTGATCCCCAGAACCCACACACAAAAAAGCCAAGGGAGGTGACATGTGTTTGTAATTCGAGCGCTGATGAAGTGTAGCAGACAGCTGGGTCCCTGGGGCTTACGGGCCAGTCAGACTAGCCTACGTGGTGACTTTCAGGATAGTACATAACAGTGTCTCACAGAGAGGTGGACAGCACCTGAAGAATAACACCCGAAATTGTGCATGTGCAAATACACAACACACACATACACACACACTCACAGACACACACAGGCCTTTAAAGGAACATCTATAGGCTTCATACTCTTGATTGTCATGTGAATCTTCAGTCGGTTAAGGAAACATCACACTATTTCATTGCACTATAATGTTCAAGAGATGTGCTATTCTCATGGATGACATTCTACGTAACTGAGATTAATAACTAATACATGCACACTATATACAAATAGGTGTGTGCACAAGTGTGTAAATGCACACACCATGTAAATAATTGTCATGCCTTTACCTAATAGATTGTGACCACATAGCCCACTGTCCATACCTGAGAATGCAGGATCTCAGCTGATCTCCAGGTATGGAGCTGACTCACATTGAGTTACACTCTCGTCCGGAAGTTTCCCACACTTTTCTCTTGAGAAATTACTTTCCTTCGTTTCCAATGTCTCCAAATCATTTTCTTAATACGTGTTTTTACATGAAAGGCTCAGGGCTGGGAAGATGGCTCAGTGTCACCAAAGTTTGAGGACTTGTGTTTGGACCCCCAATGTAAATGCTTGGTGGGTATGGTGACCACGTGAGGAGGAAGAAATAAGGGATTGCATGGTTAAGATACCTAGCTAGTCTAGCCAAAGTCGTGAGCTCTAGGTTTAAGTGAGAGACCTGCCTCAGTCCATAAAGTGGAGAAGAACTGAGGAAGATATCCAACATCAATCTCTGGCCTCTACATCCATACACACATATACATGCACGAATACATGCATACATACACACATGCAAACCACACACACACACACACACAGAATCATGATAGCAAACACCTGTAATCCCCACATTTGGGAGGCATAAGTTTGAGGACAACCTAAGCTATATATTAAAATCCTGTCTCAGTTTACTGACTTCAATTTCTTTTTACACATTGACAATTTTAGGCTATTTTTTAAAAATTTTCACATAATAAAAGGTACTAAACTTATTCAATGAGTTATATAACATAGCAAGGAAAGGGCATTAGAATCTAATTCCTTGACTGATCCAGACGACCCATGGAGGAGGTTATCCAGTGGAGGGGGGAGGGGAGGGCAGCGGGGAATTGGGGATAACAACTCATTGTTTGCCCACTAAATGTTGTAACTCATTATGGACAATAAATTTTTTTTAAAAAAAAGAAAAAAAAAGAATCTAATTCCTTGAACCTACTGGCTATAAAGTTTAATAAACCCATTCAGATATTTAGGATTTAAGACTAGAGAAATAAGCTATCCTTTTCTAGAAATTGTGAGATCTTAAAAATCATTTGTTAACATCACTATTGAAACGTTTTTCTTTATAAATAACCAAATGCCAAAAAAAAGTCTGAGACAAATGTCTACTTTTAGAGTTTCAATAATATTGTTCATATTATTTAAACATAGGTTCGGATTTAGCAGAAGTACAGATCATATTACAATTTTCCAATTGTATAGTTTGCCTGCTTTGGATGAGAATATAAATTTTCTGCTATCATCATTTCAATGTCCACAGCATCATCCCTACCAGAGGGCCTGCATTTCCTACTTCTTGTTGTGAATACTTAGTAGTAGTAACCAGCAATTTTTAGGTTTTGTTTAGTCATTAAAAATGAATGCGTCTTCTACACCATACAATATTATTCAAATGTTTTTCATATGTAACTTGACTTTTTATGCAAAGTTTGTTCTGGAAATACATATGAAGTTTTGCTGGGATATTGTTAGCAATCTTAGGGGTGGGAATTCTGCTAATTTATGTGGTGCAGCTACAGGAGCCAGAACTTAGAAACGGAATGAATCAAGTCGCTCTCCAAAGGGAAGTTATAAATCATCCGCAGCAGATCAGATTAAAACCATAGATGAAAACAACTTCCAATGGTGATACAGCAGTCAGAAAGGCAGAGCTGACTACATTCGGGTTATAATGACAGAAACCATCAACTTTGAGTTCATTTTCTACAGCTCATTCCATTCCATGCACAATAGTTGAAACGGTGTTCTTTGTTACCTGCCAATCTAAGAGAGAGACATGTGTGCACACGTATACACACACACACACACACACACACATGCACATGTCACTGTTCAGTTCTGACCTTCTGCTTTATCTCCTCTGAGTTAAGCCTTCTCTGACTTGAAAAATCTCCCCTTCTTTCAAGTAGGGAGTGATCCTTCTTTTGCACACTTAAAACTTTCTTCACTTTTTGCTGAGGGCACTTGTGCCTGGAGTAGTCTTCATAGGACTCAGATATTTCAAGGTCAGAGAGAATGTCTGTTTTATGTGCTATATTGGCTCCCCATCAAGCCCGATTCTGAAAAGCATCTTTAGCAATGGTCAATTGGTCCCAATTCTATTCAGTCAACCCTGTGTTGATTCTAAGTACTTCTGGAGTCCTTGGACTTCTTTCCACCCTTGCTGCAACTTCCCCTGGGGTGCACACCATGTTCTCCAGCCTCAGTAGCTGTTGTTTCCAGGTTGGCTGCTTCTGCTCCAAGCTTGCCACCTGCAGATCCATTCTCTACCCCACAGCTAGAGGGTTTCTCCCCTGCAAAACCAGGCACATAAAGCCCTTATCTTTCTACAATGAATCTTGTCATTCAAGCCCACAGTAACTTTTATCTAGACCATTTATTTTTCAATAGTCTCATTTCCATATCTGCTTACACTTTGTGAGAATTTCCTGGAATCCCATATTTTGCTGTTAGGTCCAGCTTAGGAAACGGGAACTCTCACGTCATCTTGGGGTTGTCAACAGCTCAGCATGCTTCTATTTAGTGCCTAGTCATTCATTTGCTTCCAGAAGTAATGAAAACCTCTCAGTCTGGGGATCTTAGGAAGCTAACTAACTGGCACAACTGTCTTCCATATGACCTCAATGGAATGCTTTCATATACAGGATATGACTAGGTTTCAGGATGAAGACTTATAAAGTAGCTGCCCAAGAGCTCTAGAGAGTATATTTACATTACCTCCTGTTGCATGGTTAAATATTCCTCAAGATATTATGTCTACTGCTAGAGATGGTGTAGGAAAAATGACCTCAACCATTCATCTAATAAAACAATTCAAATTTTGCTGGGCGTGGTGGCGCACGCCTTGAGTCCCAGCACTTGGGTGGCAGAGGTAGGAGGATCACCATGAGTTCAAGGCCGCCCTGAGACTACACAGTGAATTCCAGGTCAGCCTGAGCTAGAGCGAGACCCTACCTAGACAAAAAAATCAAATTTTGATTTTTCAAAAGCACTTATTCCTAATGTTACTTGGCCTTACAGAATTGGGTCTCTTCTGTCTTCAGTTTATTCATTTGGTTGATTAGCATCCAAGATTGAATTGTTCTCTGGGAGATATTCTCCAACCACATAACCCCATGCTGTGAGGTGAGCAGAGATGATGATGGATTCATCCAACACATAAGCTCAGAAGCCAGGCTCCAGTGGTCCTTTATGACGTCGGTATCTAATGCATTCTTCCAATCTGTCATTACTATTCACAGTTCCTTCTACCACCTTCTCCTCCTCCTCATTCTCACCTGATAACCTTGCTTCTGATTTCTCTGACAAGAAATGTGAAAAGCCGGAAAAAGATCATTTCCTTCTTCCATCCTCCAGCCTATCCACCCACTCTCGGTTGTTTCTTACTCTGCCTTTCCTACCATGAGAAAGACTCTTCCTTTAATTATCATCTAAAATTTGTAGAAGACCCTCATCCATTTCCACCTATGCATATGCACTCTCTCTTTCAGTCATCATTGCTCCTTTCCCCTTGTATCCCCTCTGCTTAGTTTCCATCAAATTGCAACCATTGTGTGGTAACTTCTTGATGAGTACATCTCCTTGGTTCCTTTAATCAAAAAACAAGGTAGCTATTCATATTTGAGACTGCATAGTGAATTATTAATTTTAGGTTGACCTGGACTAGAGCAAGACCCTTTTTCAAAAAAACAAAGAAGGAAAGAAAGAAAGGAATGAAGAAAGAAAGGAAGAAAGAAAGAGGGAAAGGGGAGAGGAGGGAAGGGGAGGGGAGGGAAAGGAAGGGAGAAAAATCTTTTTGGCAACTTGTAGTAGGCAAAATAATAGTCTCCATGAGTCTACAAACCTATAAATAAGTTCTATAAGAAATAGGTATTAAGGTTGTAGATTGATAATCATCTGACCCCAAGATTCTCCTGCTTATCAAGGTGAGCTCACTGTAGTAACAACGGTTCTGTAAAGAGAGAGGAAGGCCAGAGGGAGGCAGTGGGAAAACATGTCTGCTGACACCACAAGCTTTAGAATGGAAAGGGCAGTCACACATGTTGGTAGTCAGTCCATGACGAAAGAGCAAGAAGCAGCTCTCCCCTAGGACCTTTCCCGGGGACCCTGACTTTAGCCAGGCAAACCGATGTGGATCGATGTTAAGGCAATAATCAATTTGCGTTCTTTAAAGCCGCTGCGTGTGTTCTAATCACTATCGTAGCAACAGAAAAGCAATGAGCCACCTAGTCTAAAATGTGATATTTCTCTGTCCCTTGGCCTTGCCTGACTGTTCTCAGACTGTCACTGCTACTGCCTCTACCCCTTGAGGGCAGGGCCTTGGGCTCTCTTTGCAGCCATATGCCAGAGCCTAGAAGACATGCCTGTAGCGTGTCACTAAGTCGTATTTTAAGCTCTACTGTTCCCCTTAGGTAGCCTTTTATTAAGTGTTTGAATTGAAGAGTGGTTTTAAAGAAAGAAATTTTAACTCATAATATGTCACCTAGCTTGAGGTGATAGCAGAAAGGACAGAGTCATCTCCCACAGGACAGCGATTTCCTGAGGATGTCATACGTGGACAGCATCATGCTTGACCCGTGTTTGCCCCTGCTACCTTCCCCATCCCTGCTTCCCACCTCTCACTGGTCCTGTTCATCCCCAAATAGTCCTCCGCCTCTTCCACATCAAACATGTAAATGTGTATGTCTACGTATGCATACAGGCATAAATCCAGGTTCCCCGTGTGAAAGAAAACCTGTGCTTTCGACGCCATGCAGAACGTGTTGAACATCATCTGGCAGCCTCTCAAAGCAAGTTCTAAGGAGCTTGACTTGGGAGTATTCACCTCTAATCCCTGCACTTGGAAGTGGGAGGCAGGAGGATTAGGAGGTAAGGGTCATCTTATCTATATAGTGAGTTGCAGGCCAACCTGAGCTCCATTTAAAATATTCTCTGAAACATTATATTATAAACATATTTGAGACAGCTTTTCTTATTTTACCCAGGCACAGTTAAATCAGTTCTGCTCATTTGTTTTTGTTGTTGTTTTTATCCTAAAGGCTGTAGAAGCTTCCACATCAGGCCATCAAGCCTGTATTTCTATTATTTGGAAACCATTCAGAATGAGAAAAGATGACACTCGCTACCTCTTCTTATTTGCCCACAACCCCTGCTACTGAAACCCCTCAGTCTTTGGTGCTTAGAGACACCAGCATGATGTCGCAGTGAGTGGCCTTTTTGAACGACTTCTCCATCGATTCCTAAGATAAAAGAGAGTACAGCTAACACTGTCTTCCTCTATGATTAAGATTCAATTTGGACCTTTTATGATTACTCTCTATAGCACTTCAACGGACTCCATAATTTCATTTAGAACTTTCTGTATGATTAGTTTTATTTTATTTTTCTGATCATAAGGAAAATACATGGTAACAGTTTTGAAAACAAGATACAGATATTATGAAAAGGAGAAATCCAGTTTTAATCACCTTCCCCAAACACTGTCCTGCATTCTTCTTGTACTCTTTTTTTTTTTCTTTTGTTTTTCGAGGTAGGGTCTCGCTCTAGCCCAGGCTGACCTGGAATTCACTACGTAGTCTCAGGGAGGCCTTGAACTCATGGTGATCCTCCTACCTCTGCCTCCCGAGTGCTGGGATTAAAGGCGTGCGCCACCACGCCTAGCTCTTCTTGTACTCCTGAAAAGTTGTGTCAAGGCCTTCCTGAGACTACACAGTGAATTCCAGATCTGCCTGGGAGAGAGTAAGGCCCTATCTCAATGACAACAACAACAAAAAAATTGGAGTCATAGTTTTAAATTTTTATGGTTTTTCCCCACTTAACATCAAAATAAAACCATCTTCCCATATTCATGCTGATTCATTGTGGACCTGATTTTATAGTTGTATCACATTTAACCATGCAACTTATGACATAACATCCATATTTAGGCTGTTTGAAATATTTTTAGTGTTATCCACTCTTCCATAAAAGGTTATGTAGCCACTTCAGAATTACTGAAACACATATCCTACTGGGCTGTATAAAAAAAAGAGAAGCGGAACATACCAGAACATCATTACTGAAGGATGGAATGATCTGCGTGGTTAAGGAAGAGTCCACAGAGCACATCCCAGCATGAGCAGGTGTGTTCATTGAAGAGAAGACAGAGCTCTTCTGTGAGGAGGCGATAATCTGGGCGCACTGTGTGGCAAGGGGCTGCCTGAGGCTGCCCGAGGCTGGAGACAACAGTGGTTGAAATAGAGCCAGAACCTGGCTGTTGGGAGACGCTTTCATAACTAGACCTGGGTGGGATGGTCATGGAGAGCCCTTAAATAAGCCTACTGCTGTAGCAATGGTATGGTATCTCTCTAGTCTTGGCATGTCCTGGAAATCAAGGCAGGTGGCAAAGAAGCTTTGACAGCATATTCAAATCTCTGCCCACATGTCAAATAGCAGAGCTGAAGGAGAAAATGACCTACCTTTGCTAAGTAAATGCCATGTGGTGCAGCTGTACTAATTTTGTTAACTAAAATCATATGTTTGAAGTGAGATCTCCTTAGTTTAGTGAGTACCAATGAGGGATGCCATGACTGAATTACATAAAACATATGGGAATCACACCAGAGTACACTTCAATGCTTAGATGTGTTCTTATTCAAGATGCTTTGTACATAGCTCTCTTAATAAACATATTCTGAACATATCCACTGATAACAAAGGTCCTATATTATGATCTAATTATTCACCCTCATTTAGAGTCATAATATGTGTCCTTAAACTTCCAAGTATTATTAAATCAGAACTTCCCATAGTCTAAGAGCAGAATGCCTAAATGTGAGGAGCCTGGGGAGATGGTTCAGTGGATAAAGCACTTACTACACAAGTCTGAGTACCACAGTTCAGATCCCCAGAACCCATGTAAAAACCGGTTGCTGAAGCAGGCATATGTCATCCCAGCACAGTAAAGGCAAGCATGTGGGCCAGCTAGCCTCGGAGAACACAGCGGGGAGCAAGGAGAGACCACCCTTCAAACAAGGTGCAAGGTGAGAACTGCGACTTAAAGCTGCCCGCTGACCTCCACACGTGTGCTGTGGCACACGTGTGCACACAGATGCACACTGGGAAAGGACACACTGAAAGTGATGGGTACAGCCTCATGCTGGAGTCCACAAGTGGGGTCTCTTCTTCCTCAGGAAGCTTTTGCTCTATTCTTCAGGCCTGCAGTGGTTTAAATCAGGTGTCCCCCATAAACTCATGTGTGCTGAATGCTAGGTTCCCAGCTGATAGCAATTTGGGCATTGGAGCCTTGCTGGGAGAGATCTATTGTAGAGGGTGGGCATATGGGTGTCATAGCCAACTCCCGTTTGCCAGTGTTTGGTACACTCTCCTGTTGCTATTGTCCATCAGGTGTTGGCCAGGAGGTGATGTGCAGCTTCTGTTTGTGCCATCATTTTATTTTCCCTTCCATCATGGAGTTTTCCCTCAAGTCAGTAAGCCAAAATAAACCCCTTCCTTCCATAAGCTGTTTCTGATAAGGGTGTTTGTCCGTCAATGTGAAGGTGACTGCAATAATGTCTTCCAGCAGATTGAATTGGGCCTACCCAGACTGCCTACCACTGGATAATCTCCCTCTCCAAAAGCAGTTCTGCATCAAGAAATTGGCTTCACAGCAATGCCTGGATCACCTTCTGATTGACTCTCCAGAGACACCGGCTGAAGCTGATGTTACAGGAGCAGGATTGTGTGGCCAGGTGTTTAATGAAGCTTAATGACAACTGAACTCAGAGAGCAAGTGATATATATCAAATATCTGATTTTCTTGTTCTCTCTACAAAGGCTGTCTCTTCATTTTTAGTCTCGTCTTTACTTCTCATAGACAGTCAAAGTCTCCAAGGATTTGACATGTGCATACAGTCATATATCCACCACAGCAATCAGAACACAGCAAGTTCTACCATGCTTCTTAAGCCCCTTTGATTCAGTTCTCGCCCGTTGCAAAGCCTGACAATCATTTGTGTTGTTGTTGTTGTCGTCGTTTTTGGTTTTTCAAGGTAGGGTCTTGTTTTAGCCCACACTGACATAGAATGCACTATGTAGTCTCAGGGTGTCCTTGAACTCACGGCGATCCTCAAGTGCTGGGATTAAAGGTGTGCACCTCCATGCCTGGTGTGACAGTCATTTGATAAAGACTTATTTTTGTAAAATGTGCTTTATCTTTTCTAAACAACCAAAAGTGCAAAAGATCACTTTCACCAATACTTATGGGTCTAGAAAGGATTCTCAATTTGGCAGACCTTTGGAGTGCTACGTTTAAGATCAAAGATCCAAGTTCAGACCTTTCAGCATGGATAAGGCTAAACTCATTTCTTCCAGACTGTCTGGTGAGGTTCCTCTGAGAGCTGCCTGCCTGCATTTCATAACAGCCCACAACTGGTATAATAGACAGAATGTTTGGATATAAATCATTATCAGTGAATCACAAATTGCCTGCATATCTTAAATCTCTTGTAACATAGCCTGGAATTGACATTATTTTCAATGGATTTTAGGCTTCCTAGTGCAGATACTCTTCGCTTTATATCATACATATGTATTTGTTAAGCATGTATTAAAATTGAATTCTGAAAAATTAAACATTATTTTTCAATGCACTAAACATGCTTGCTGGTTAAGAGATGAACTCATTGCCCATGTTTGCATTTATTTTTATATTTTAACTTTTTCTTGACAACATATACATATACACAATGTATCCTGATCATAGTCTCTCCCCACCCCCCTCCGCTGAACCCCTTCTTTCCAACTATTCCCTCTTCTATTTTGATGTCATCATTTTTTGGCTTTTAATAAAATTGGTAATTAGCTTTCTGTCTATCTTCCTCAAAGATCTAGTCTATGTATCTGGATGGTGTCTATTGGGGTTCACTGGAGTGGGACTCTCGGTAATGTTGTTGGCCATGGTCTTCACCAATATGACTCAGAAAGGCAGGACCCTTCCTTACACACAGCTTTGTAAATGCACATCTTAGCTGGTCATCTTAACTGTCTCAGCGCATTTTTATTCTTTCTGAATAATTGCAAGACTATTTTCAACATTTCTCCTGGAACACTGCGGCTGCTGCATGGAATCTTCTTGCCAAGAACCTGGACGCCTGTTTCCTCACACAGACTTCCAGCTTCTTGAAAGAATTTTGCAGATTAAGCAACAGACGCCCAACGTTCATACGACTCAACTAGCCCGTACAGCAGATCTGTTTCCCATTTCTAGTTGGAGTTTCAAGGACTTCCTTTTGGTAATTGCTTCCTCCCTCGGTTGCTAAGCTCTGTAGGATCTCCTGCCTCCTCCCTTCTCCTATCAGGACTCAGTTGTGTTCTGTGGAAATCTGAGCCAGTGGAGATTTCTTTAAGGGTGGCTGCTGGCTGACTTTGAGGGGCCAGCACCTTCAGGCACAGTGGGCATCATGTATTGCTCACATAAAAAGTAGAGGATCGGGCTGGAGAGTTGGCTCAGCGGTTAAGGCACTTGCCTCCAGTGCCTAAGGCCCCAGGGTTCAATTCCCCAGGACCCACATAAGCCAGACCCACAAGGTAGTGGCCCTGGTGTTCTCTCTCTTTCTCTCTCTCTCTCTCTGCTTGAAAATGAATAAATAAAATATTTTTTAAAAAAAGTAGAGGATCTCAGGGTGGCCTCAAACTCGTGGCCATCCTCCTACCTCTGCCTCCCAAGTGCTGGGATTAAAGGTGTGTGCTACACAGTGAATTCCAGGTCCACTTGGGCTGGAGTGAGACCTACCTTTGCAGAGAAAGGTTTCTGCATATATACTCATGGACTTGCCCCACTTCGTGTCTATGCACACATACATATATGCTCATATGTATTCATGTGTATACATTTACACATATTTCTTTATGTGTGTGTGATGTGCATGTATGTAGGTGGGGGAGCACATGTGTGTGTGTATTTCTCTATAACAAACTCCTTTACTTATGTTTTCATTATTTATTTATTTCCTTAGTGAAACATGAAACCTTATACATGGCGGGAAAGCATTCTGCCAGTGAGTTCCATTCCTAGCTTTATTATAATCACTACTATTTCATTATTGTTTTATTCTTATTACTGCCATACTGGGGATTTAACCTAGGGCCTCAGATATGCTAGGCAAACACTCTACTTCACACAAAGCTGCCCCCGCTGGCATTGAACTCTCTGCAGCCCTGGTAGCCCTTGACCTTGCCATCTGCCCGCCTCATTCTCCCAAGCACCTGAGTTCCAGGTCTCCACCCACTACTCCTGGCTCCATAGTGAATCTTCAACGGTGTAGGCTTTCTTGGGTTCCCTTCCCCTGTTTTCACATGAACTCACTGGAGCACAGACTTCTGCTGTCCCTGTCACCCTTCCTTCTTTCCTCCGTTGGCTGACTCTGTCTGTGACCTATGTTGTCCTTTCCTTTGCTCCTGAACAAAGATTGATTTCTTTCTGGAGGAAGCTGAAATAGCAAGACTTCTGTGACCAATATGTTTCCCCTCTTCACATGAGGAAAAGGGCACAGCCCACACTACCAGCAAACAAGCTGGTCCCGGACTCACCGCAGATGCCTGCAGCTGCTTCTTGTGGTGACAAAGAATAAAACAGACTCCTGAACAAAGGCTTCCGCTCTCCGGGCTACAGCACAAGCCTGACAGAGTCACTGCCATCTTGGAGCTGTGCTTGTCCTAACCAAACCATCTTCCACTTTGTTTTTCCCTTACCCCACAAAGATACTAAATTCAGGCTAGGCAAATTCTAGTAGGTTCTCAGAAGACTTCCAAGGCACAGGGACCCCTCTACCTCGTCCTGTTCCCTTTCTATGTGTCTCTAATTATGAGTGGTTCCCCATGGTTGCCTCTGATATCATTAGAATGGCCACGATTGTTATGATTGATTAGCACATGCCATTATCTTTCTCCCCCAAATGTGTCATTGGAATGCTGAAAAAAAAATCTTGTATATGAGGTTTTGTTACTATGATTACAGTTTGCATATTCATTATTCAAAAAAGAATGAAATGCTTGTCTGGTTTCCTTCATTCCCTTTATCAGGAGAGCTGTAATCTAGTGAACCTGACTTCATTCCCACAGTGTTTTGGAAAGGGTAGGAAAAAGGAAGAAATGAAGCTTAGCAATGTGAGGCCTGAATTTGGTAGACGTGAATTTTTTTGTTGCTTGAAAAGGCACAGTTCAGACAGCTCTGGAGGCAAAGGTGAAAGAACTCGAGGTAGTGAGCGGGAGGAATTTTGCTGGGTGGAGTAAGAGAAGGGAGATGGGAGAGGCGCTTCTTTGGAACTGCTTGATTTTATACAGAACAGGAAGATTATCTGCTCTCTGCACCCCCCACCACCACCATATGCTTCCTTAAAATCCCCTTATTCTCCTACTTGAAAGGATCAGGGTTTAATCATATTCGTGCATTTGAAGTGCTATGTTAGGCCAAGCTTCCTCTGTTTCTGTAATTATTGTGAGAAGTAGTCAAAAAGAAATCCAAGTGGTATAACAAAGTAAAAATAAAATGTTGGGGCTTTTAATGAAAATAATTAAGTGAACAAATAATATTAAAAGGGAGGGAGTTTATCCTAAATAAGGTTGGGATAATAAACAGATTCAAGGACCAAATTAAATACCCTTCTACCTCACAGTTTAGGCTGAGAAATTTTCATAGGTTACACCAGCCAAACAGTAAATGGTGGCCACCCCGGGCTCAGCAAGCTGAGCCAACGTCATTGAAGGGTCACATTTGCCAGCATGTCTTGAAGTCGGGTAAAAGCAGACAGGTTGAAAGACAAGCACCATCATAGATATTGTCACAGAGGAGGGTTGCAATAAGCGTGCCTCACATGTCACAAACTGTCACATGGACATCACCTTATAGGAACCCAGTCGTCTTGGTATCCACTTTCTCACGCTTTGCTATTGAACATCCATTTTTCCTTAGGAATTCATCTTTTTACACACGCTTCCTTTACTGCACATTCTTTGTGTTAAACTGAATTAGATTCTCTCAGTCCTCTGGTTCTTGGACACTGGAATTCCAAGTCCCTGTCTCCCTTCCCACCCTCCCTGGGAATTCCTTGAGATCCTCCTGCCCAGCTGTGTGATCACTGAATGCCTAACTACCCTGACCCCAGTCTACTGACAGGTTGGAATAGGAAAGCTTAGGAACACTTCTGAGCTATAAGCTTCCATAGACCACGGATGACGAGAGGGTCGGTGTGTTAGTAGGACTTTTTGTGTTGTGACAACTACCTGAGAGAAATCATTTAAAAAGAAAAAAACCAGGCTGAGTACTAGGCTATCCAGGATCCCTTGCCACAAGGACTAATACAGACAACCCACGGAGGAGGATATCCAACTGATCAGGGATGGGGAGGGGGGGAATTGGGGAATTCGGGATAACAACTCATGGTTTGCCCACTAAATAATGTAACTCATTATGGACAATAAATATATATTTTTATAAAAAAAAAAAGAAGGTTAAAAAAAAGAGAGAGAAAAGATTTATTTGTGCTCCGAGTTTCAGAGATTTCAGCCGAGGGTTGACTGACTCAACTGTTTGTGGGTAGTGGTGAGACATTTCATAGTGAAGGTAAAACTGCTCACCTCACAGTGGCCAGGAAGCAGAGAGGTATTGCACTTATGTATGCTTCACACAGTATTATAGGGATGTCACTTGGTAGGTGTCAAACAGTCACACTGTCTACTGTCTCAAGCGGACCATTTTCTTCCTTTGTGTAAGAAAACAGCACATTTCTAGAACAGGGCAGAGAGTAACCCAGGAGGTACCTAACTGGGGACCTTGAGAGGGGGAATTTCATGAAAGCCTGAACAAACTAGGGACTGTACAACATGTGATTTTCACCAAGATGAGGCCTGTTTCTAAAACTCTGGCTTCTCCAACCCCCCTACCAAAATTGCTTCTGGGTTTTGTTCTTCTCTAGAGGAACATTTCTAGTAGGATTTGTAGGACCAGTTTGGATGGAGCTGGGCAGTGAACAGAGCTCCCTGGGCTCCTCAGATAGCGGTCATGATCCTGAACCCCCACTCCAAGAAGACCCTTCCTCTCCCCATACCTGAAAGGGAGGAAGTAGACAGACCTATTGCCTTCTGCCACTGTCTTGTCATGACCAGATTTCGATGTTGATTTCTTTATCCATAAAATAGGTTCTTTATGAGTTGGTTTCTGTCAGAGATGACAAATAATGTATGTATACAGCAGTATACATCAATCATCAATGAATGCAATATACCTTCCAACTATGACTGCAAGACCCCAGGTCAACAATATCTGTTTCCACCTAGGTCGCAGCATTCTGCTTCTGCCCACACAGCTTATACCGAGGGTGAAATTAGCTCTCCTACCTTCTGTGGAAGCTTCTGCACTCTCAGAGATTCACATTAAATGGTCAGTTTCACTGTCTTGGGCCACATGGATAGAGTGACTAAGAGATAAGGTTCTGAGTATCAGCACCCACTCAGAAGCTGTAGGCCTCTGGCTCCTGCTATGTGACCCGTGTTCAGACCATTTGGAGTAGTAGAACACAGTGCTTGGATCATTTTCAATAGCAAAACAGTTTCTGGGCCCACAGTACCCCCTCATGGCTGACACAAGGAACTTTCTCCCCCCTCCCCCAAAGATTCCTATCTTCCCTCTCAGCATGGCTCCTCTCTTTCAGAAGTCACTGAATTCTTCATTCCAGTTGGAAACGCTCATCTCTCACACACTTTCTGCAGCCTTTCCTGACTTACTTTTGTGGGTTTTTTAAATGCACTTATTTCAGGAACATCTATTTTTCCCCTTTCATTTATTCGCTTTGCTCTACTTGTGAATCCTGAAATTGCTTTGATTATGGCTGATAAGCATAATAGTAAGATGCACCTGTCTAACAAGAGTCAAACTGTACATTGCGGGATTGAGGATGTGACTTAATGGTACAGCATTAGAGACAGCATCACAGAAACTGGACCAAAACAGAAATACTGCGTACATTTAAAGGAAGATGTGTAGAAACAGATGTGTGAATTCCAGCTCTTGGAGAAGTCCTGCTGGGTTCTTCAGAGCCTGCACAAAAAAGCCCTATCCCACCTTCTTTCTCCAAGTAGCACCCATTTTTCTGACTTATTTAGCGCTCTAGCTTGTCCTCTACTGACCCATGGAAATATAATCCAGCCACAGTTTGGGTTAAGTGCACTCCTGTGAGCTATTCTGGAAATCAAAACAGAATCGTTCAGCATTCATTCGCTACAGAAAAGTAAATTCAAAACCCCCAGACAATCACTTTAAAATGAACATTGGACGATATTGCCTGTTGTTATTTAACTCTGGGAAATATTGGCTGGGAGTGGTAAATGTGAGTAAGACTGATGATCTTGGAGTAAGACTGAATCCTGACATTGCCTAGAATTAGGACTTAACTCAGTGTTCAGGCGCAGCTTGTCTGGACCGATAGTGACTCTTCCTTTATCAAAGGAGAAATACACTCCCTTTTTTCTGATAGGATGCATTGTGGAATGTTCTAGAAGGTTATTAGACTCATTTCCATGACTAGCAATAATTACTTGGTGAATTTTGACCCATCAAAAGTCTTAAATATAAAGGTTCTTTTAAATGTAAATACACGTAACACAACTGATTTGAATCTTGATGTATCAAGGTTTCGCTTTAAATTACTGTTAAAAGTAGAACTTATTTGGAAAAAAGGTCATTAAACTGTCATTCATTTCCTAAATGATTAATTCTTCTTTTTGAGGAAGTTTGTTCTTAAACTAGAGATTGGTAGCTAGATAAGACTCGACTATGATAAAATAATTATCTAACAATTAAATAATTAAAGATTTCTGTCACAGATGCTTAATTTTTCCAGTGTCTAAACTTAATTTTAAAAGTAAAAGCTTATAAAAATCTGGTATGAAATAACAGAGTTATTAAATGAAATGACAATAAGCGGTTGTGACCATATGTAGATGGTGTGGAAAACGTAATTTTACAATGTTTTTATAAAGAACTTTCCTGATTTGTTCATAATTCAAGGTAATAACTGCACAGTTTTTTAAATGAGGCCCATGTTCATTCACTGACATTATTTTTCTCCTTCAACATAAAAGACAGTTTTATCAAAATGCTGTGAAAATAGACCTTCTTGTCAATACTAAATGCACACTATGATAACAAAACCACAAAGAGATCCAGAATGACGTCTTGAAAGAGTTGAATGATGCACCCATTAATGGCTGTTCACCAAATACTGTTATTTGATCTGACTTACTTGCCTGTTTGAAGAGATATTTGTTTTCTGATAACACACATACCATTTTAACTAATAAAGTGTTGGTGGTACAAATCAAAACACTCAGTGTTAGTTTTCGATGGCGTTACATGTCAATTTCTGAGGACACGAAAACACCAGAGGAAACATAACCAGACTGAATTGTTTAAAATGTATCTTCCCTTTAATTAAACAAGAAACATCTGTCTAGGGATTTTGGAAATGAATGTAACCCATCCACACTATGCCTGGAGTAGTTTGCATCCAATGTCTGATATTTTGAAAGAAAACTCTTTCATTCTGTAAAGAATTAAAACAGCAACACGGAGTGATATCTGGATCTCCTGCCACAAAGTCTTGCCTCCGGAGTTTGGGAGCTACAAACGCTAAGAATCCGTCTCTCCAGAGATCTGAACTTGAGAATCAGGCAGGTTCTCTCCATAGTCAAGGTAAGGTGGCTCTAAGGCACCCACGCACCCTGGAAATGCTCGTCCCTGGACAGTAAGGACAGAAGATATACCCAAGTGCTCGGACTCACAAAAGAGCACCAGGAAAACGCAAGTTGACCCCAGGACAGCTCTGCCCTCCAGAACCACAGGCATCACTTACTGGTGGTGTCGAATGGTATCTGCTTGCATGGCGCAGACCCCTCCGCGGGCCAGGGACAGTAATAGACGGCTCCCCCTTCCACGATATCCGGTTGGCTGGTGTTGGCTTTGGGCGCTCCCACCAAGACACTGGCTCTGGGAAAAGGTGGAAGAAGGTCACTGCTTGGTCCACTCAGTGTCCCAGTGATGTGCCCCCTGCACTTGGGTGGAGGTGGAAGGCAGGGATGGGTGTAACATGGGGAGATTGGTGAACTTAAATTCAGTTTTGGAAACCTATGGGCACAAAACCTTAGTGGGGAAGAGGGTGCAAGTGGTCCTAAGTCATCTCTAGGTGGATCTCGGTGGAAACAGTCCTCCCTCAAGAAAGGCAGAGAAAGGAGACCCAGCTGCCTGCTGCCCAGGTCGCTTGTCCCCAGACCCATAGTTGTTCCCGGGTCTGTGGTCAGCTTTTGAACTGGCCCGAGTCTGTTCCGTGCCACCCTCTCCTTTGTATGATCCACGCGTCTTACTTGGAACAGGGATTTCTACGCGTGGGTGTCCAGTGTGAGGTCCACGCGGCACATCTCAGCGTGCCCCGGGACAGGGGCGGGTGGCCGGCGGCCGGCGGGGAGCTGGACGGGACCCCGCGCGGGCGGCAGGCTGGGATCGCGGCGCCCGCTCCTCGGGTCCCCCGCGCGCCCTCCCCGGACAGTGACTTACGTGCGCGCGTCGGGGATGTGGAAGTCCAGTGCGTAGCCGAAGTAGCTGCCCTCGGGGCCGCTGTACACCGTGATCCGGTCCACGTCCAAGTTGAACGCCAGCGATGCCGGCGAGCACAGCGTCCCCAGCGCGGCCGCGACGCACCAGAGGCGCGCGAGCGGAGGTGCCCGTTTCCCCGGGGGACGGCCGCCGGCGCGGGTCATCATCGCCCTCCCGGGAGGGATCTGGAACCGTGGATCCCGGGGGCGTGGGAGGGGCACAAGGGCCTGGCGGTCCCCAGATGCCCTGGTCCCAGGTCGGTGCGTGCGGCGCGTCTGGGGTGGTGACAGTCCCCGCGTCTGGTCCCGCCTGCCCCGCGCGCGGCTCCGAGGTTGGCGAAGGGGGATCCGGCGCGCTGGGCTTCGGCCGGGGTCTGCGCTCCGGACGCCTCCTGGCGGCGGGTCCACGGGTTGCAGGTCCTAGGAAGCACTGCGCTGGGGTCTCAGGGACCATCTGAGTCTCATCTATGGCACTTTAAGAAGCAGTGCCCACATAGGGCAAGAGCTTACTGGTTTCTCGCAAAGGCCTGGCTTGGATGGAAGCACGCGAAAGCCTTCCCACCTCCAGGCAGGGTAAACCCGTTATCAGAGCATCACCTCTACACCTTGAGGAACCTCCAGCGTCAGGCTGAAATGCAACAAGCCCCTCCTCCCCAACTGCGCAGCATGGCATATGACTTCTTAGTGAATCTCCACCCTTGGGGGCTGTGAGTCTATGGAAAGCAGGATTTGGAGACATAGACGGGAATCAACATCTGCTGCTGGGGAAGGAGTGAGGAACCATCAGGTGGAGGGAGGAGAAAAGTATAGATGTCCTTGCATAACGCATGGGACAGAGGCCTAGTACTAAACAGTACAGGATTGAAGTCAAGCAGAAATTAAGAATAAAGAATTAAGAATAAAATTAAGAATAAAGGCAGAGGAAAAAGGGTGTGGGATTGGCTCGAGGTTGTAATCCCAGCGCATAGGAGGCCAAGGCAGGATCATGAGTTTGAGGACAGCCTGAGCTTCATAAAAAGTTCAAGTCCAGCCTGAGACCCTGTTTTAAAAAAAAAGTAGAAGCTGAAAGGCTAAGTCGTATCTGAAGTATTTAAAAGAGATTGTTGTGGCAAGTGTAGGTTTGGGCATGATTTTGAACAGGAGGCTTAGATTTGGGCCTTCTGGGAGGGGAAGAGGAGGAAAGCATTAAAGACACGAAGCCTGGGGTTAAATGATTGTGCATAAGATTGGGGTAAAACGAGTAAGTCAGCGAGGAAGTGGGAAACAGGCAGGCTGGGTGTGCGGAGACTGAGGGCCTTGCTCAGGACCACAGGCATGGGGGCCAAGGGAACCAGGGCTAGAGCAGACTTGCCCCAAGAGACACAAGAAGTTCAGCGGGCACTAGAGAGATAACTCAGCAGTTAAGGCACGTGCCTGCAAAGCCTAACAACCACGGCTTGATTCCCCAGTACCCACATAAAGCCAGATGCATAATGTGGCACATGCATCTGGAGTCAGTCTGCAGAGGCTGGAGGCTCTGGGTGCCCTTTCTCTCTATCTCTCTCTTTTCTGTCTCTCTCCTTTCAATAAATAAAAATATTTTTTAAAAAAGAAGTTCAGTGGCAAGCATGTGAGTGTATTTGTGAGTGTATGAAAGCACACTTGTTTGAAGGAAGAGAAGGCAAAGACCGGTCCAGAGATGAAGTTCCAGCCTGGTTGACAGGAGGAAGGGGGAGGCTATGAATATGAAGGGAGAAGGGAAGGATCAGGATGGCAGCAGGGAAGGTCCTAGGTGAGTCCTGGTATCTACTTAGAAGAGAGGAAGGAGGATCTGCAGGGAGGCAAGGTAGGCAGGGGCGGGAAGTGGGTGTGAGTTAGAGTCTGGCTTGTTGAGGGAGTTGCTAGTGTGGGGTTAGGACCATCGGTTTCAGCTTGAAGAGCAATCAGTCTGCTGATACAGGTTTGAAAGACCAGTTTGTTTGTTTGTTTGTTTTCCATCTCTTTTCCGTCAGAATCAGCTTGGTAGACTGATTTGAATTTTGTGTCTTTACTTGTCCCTAATTAAAAATTCTAAAAACAAGGCTGGAGGGATGGCTCAGCTGTTAGGGCACTTGCCTCCAGTGCCTAAGGCCCTAGGTTCAATTCCCCAGGACCCACATAAGCCAGACCCACAAGGTGGTGGCCCTGGTACTCTCTCTCTCTGCTTGAAAATGAATAAATAAAATATATATTTTTTAAATTCTAAAAACAAATTAGCTTTTAAAAACCCCCCTGTCCAATCAGCCCATCCAGATCACTTCCTAACTATCCTGTCCATTTCAAAATACAAGGTCTTCTGAGTACACGGCGGAAGAGTTTTGTTTTGCTTCCATCCTAAAGTTCATTTGGATTGGTCACTAATTATCTGGCCAATAATAAAAGGGATAACCCCTTGGTGAACTTCAAGGAGTCATTCACTCACAGCATGCACATGGGAATATCACCCATGCTGGGAAATAACCTCAACCCACCCACTTGCTGACCCCAGAATATTGACCTTTGGAAATCTGTCATATTTCAGGGACTCTTGGGTTCATGTGGAATGTCTACCTGGGTGGAAAATAACAGTAGGATCATAGATGTGCACTTGGCCATGAACAGACTTACTAGGCAAAACTAGCCGTGTACTGCATCGTGACAGGTCCTTGTTTCACACGAAGCAGATCGTCACCACACATCACAGCAATCTATTATCATTTGCTTTTTGATTAAGATGAATGAGTAGGTAAGTAGAAAGATTTCTCTCTTCTTGCATGTGCATTGGTGTGTGTGTGTTTGCGCATGTGAACACACATGTGTGTGCATGTGGAAGTTGACATTTTTGCTAGCGTTTTTCATGATCAAACACTTCACTCTTCATTTTACTGACAGTGATGTCGTCGGCCACACACCACTGGGATGAACCTCCATACCAGGCACAGTTATGGGAGGAAGGGGTTTATTGAAGTTACAGATCCAGGAAATTCCCATGACAGCAAACACAGGTCCAAACAGAGAGAGAGAAAAGCTATCACCAATACCATACACACATACCAGCAAACAGGTGGGGAGGGAGGGAGAGATTTCCTTCCCTTTGAATGTCCTTATATCCTGCCCCCTGCTGAGAGGGCCACCCATTCTGGAGGAGGGACCTCTCGTCCTTTGTTAATCCTTCTTGTAAGCAACCTCAGAGACCCTCCCAAGATTACTATGGATTACTAAACAGACCAAACTGACAACAAAATTTAACCATCACAGACAGGTCTCTGATTTAGCTTACTAATTCAGCTCACCTAGTTAGCCAGCTTGTACCAGAAATTTCTTGTCTGCAACTGGCGCACACATATCACTCCTACCTGGCATTTTTGTGGGTACAAGGGATATGAACTCTAGTCCCCAGCTTGCGCAGCAAGCACTTTGCTGACTGAGTCTTCTACCAGCCCTCCCCCCACCCCCTCAAAAAATTTATTACCATATTAATAGATAAGTTCTCTTTTAGGGAACTGTGTGTGGTGTGTGTTTGTGGATGCATATTCGTATGTGTGAGTTCACTGAGTGTGATCTGTTCCAAGTCCATCCATTATCTTGCAAATTTCATTATGTCCTTTTTCCTTACTGCTGAATAGAATTCCATTGTGTATATGTCCAACTCTGATATCCATTCATCCAGGGACGGGCATCTGGGTTGATTCTACTCCTGAGCTAATGTGAATTGAGCAGCTATAAACATGGTTGAGCAAATATCTCCGTATGGAAGAGAGAGGAGCCTTTAGGGTGGTTGTCCAGTAGAGGGACAGCTGGGTCAGTTGGTAGCTCTAGTTTCCTCTTCTTCGGAGTCTCCATATTCATTTCCATGGTGGTTGTACAAGTTTGCACTCCCACAAGTAGTGAAGGAGGGTTGAGGGTTCCTTTCTCCACCTGCATCCTCAGCAAGACCTGTTGTTAGATTTTTTTGGTGATTGCCATCTGAGGTGGAGTAAGGTGAATCTCATAGTTGTTTTGATTTGCTCTTCCCTGATGATTAAGGATGTTGAACATTTTATTAAGTGACTATTAGCTGTGTGTATTTCTTCCTCTGTGAGTTCCCTATTCAGTTCACTGGCCAATTTTTTTTAAGTGAGTTGTTTGGTTTTTTTTATTACTTAATTTTTTTTTGGAGTTTTTTGTACATTCTAGATATTCAGCCCCTGTCTCTGTTATAGCTGGCAAACATTTTCTCCCAATCTGATGGTGTTCTGTAGACTCTGTGTATGATATGTTTATCTGTACAAAAGCTTTTTTAGCTTGATGAGACCCCATTGGTTAAGTGATTGTTGAATTTTCTGGGATAATGCAGTAATATTTAGGAAGATTTTCTCCACTGCTCTATTGTAGAGAGTTCCCCTACTTTATCTTCTAGGAGTTTAAGAGTTTCAGTCTTATATTAGGGTCTTTAATCCATTTCAATTTCCCTCTTGAATGTTTTTATATTTCATCATATAGGTCTTTCACATCCTAAGTTAGTGTTATTCCAAGGTATTTGAATTTTTATTTATTTTTTGTGGCTATTGGACATGGGACTGTCTCACTATTTTTTTTTTCTGTATGTTTGTCATTTGCTTACAGGAAGGCTACTGACTTTTGTGTGCTAATTTTGTATCCTGCCACTTTGCTAAAGGAATTTATCACCTTTAGGAGTTTAATGGTAGAGCCTTTTGGGTCTGTTATATATAAGATCATGCCACCTGCATATAGGGTTTGTTTGACTTCCCCATTTTTGATTTATATCCCTTTTCTGTCTTTCTCCTGTCTTATTGTTTGGCCTAGAAATTCAAGCACTATGTCGAAGAGCAGTGGTAAGAGTGGACACCCAGTCTTGTTCCTGGTCCTAATGGGAATTCCTTGAGATTCACCCTCATTGAGTATGATTTGGGTTTTAGGTATTTTGTATATAGCCTTTATCTATGTCCAGTCTCTCCAGCGGTTTGATCATGAAATGATGTTGTATTTTGTCAACGGCCTTCTCTGCATCAATTGAAATGATCATGTGGTTCTTGTATTTGAATTTATTTGTGTGGTGAATTATGCTGAATAATTTCTGTATGTTGATCCATTTCATTATCCCTACTTGGTCAAGGTGATTAATGCTTTTGATTTGTTTTTTAATTCAGTTTGCAAGGATTTTTGCAATCTAACTTCAGTTCTCTATTCATCAGGAATACAGGTCTATAGTTTTTCTTTCTTCTTGTATTTCTGTCTAGTTTTGTTATTAGGGTGACGCTTGCTTCACAGAAGGAGTTGGGGAAGAAGCTTGAGAAAAGGTGGTTTTAGTTCTACGATGAAGGTTTGGTAGAATTCAGCTGAGAATCCATCAGATCCTGGAGGTTTTTGATTAAATTTTTAATCTTGACAGATGTAATATGTTTGTTTAAGAGATTTATCTGCTCTGGATTTAGTTTTGGTAATTGTTATGCATCTTAGAATTCATCCCACTGCAATTGGGTTCAAACCCAAAACAGAACACTCACTGAAAAAACAAGACCTTTGTCTCCCCACCACCCTCCCCCCCAACACAACAGAGGCACAGGTTGTAAAGGTTGTAAGTGTGCCAGCCACTGTGGGCTGGTGGCTGACCCTGAAGATGTACTTGGAGGTGAGGCGCACAAAGTGGTCACACAGGCCCCAAACTGGTCATGTCCCTCACCAGCCTGGGGTACACAGGCCCCCTAATGCACTGGTGTCCTGAAGCGCAGGTCCCTTCACCACATGCATGCACAACCCCAAACACGCTGAGCCCCTCACCAGTCCAGAATTCACAGGCCCCACACATGCCTGCACCCCTAGATGGCAGGCCCCACACACGCTGGCACCTTGAGATCACAGGCCCACACATGCTGGCACCCCAAGATCACAGACCACACATATGACTGCACCCCTAGATCACAGACCCCCACAACACTGGCACCCCTAGATCACAGACCCACACATGCCTGCACCCCTAGATCATAGACCCCCCACACACACACACGAGGGCACCTCGAGATCACAGACCCACCCATGCTGGCACCCCTAGATCACAGGCCGCTGTGCTGAGATGGAAATGCTGGTTTCTGTGGCTATCCCATGGGGGTTGGGAGTCAGGGTTGATGGAGCTGGGAAACGCCTACTGAATTATGGGGATTTCACCTCACTCATACATCCTTAACCCTTTGTTCTCCGTGCCCTCAGTAGCAGCTCCAACAGGCAGTGCCCAACACTGGCCCATACACGCTGGCACCCCTAGATCACAGACCCACACGTGCTGGCACCCAGAGATCACAGACCCCCACCAAGCCCCAGGCCCCAAATGCACTGGTGCCCCAATGCACCCCTCCAAACAAGCAGTGCCCTTCACCTACCTGGAGCACACAGGCCCCAAACACACGGGTGCCCCTAAATCACAGGCCCTATGCTGGCACCCAGAATGCACCAGCCCCTAACACCCACCTTTTCTTTTCTTTTCTTTTTTAATAGGGTCTCTTATTGGCCTGGAGCTCATTAATTAAGTTCAATTAGATAGCCAGTGAGCTCCAGGAATTCTCATTTCTCCTCTTCCACAACGCTGGCTTTACTGACATGTGCTTTCATGTTTGGGATTTTACACAGGCTTAAATTCAGGGCCTCATGCTTGTATGAACCAAGGCAAGTGAATGCTGTGATTTGATCTAGGACCTACTGTATGCTTAAACCATTTCCAATACCATGAGGTCTTTAACAAATACTTTCTCAAAGCCATGATAACACAACCATAAGCTATTTGGGGCCATCATGTTGGACATGCCTGTGAGTAATGGCTGTAAGGTGACATAAAGCACCTTTGTATTTGTCATTGTAAGTTTTGGAAAAAGGTTTGATGACACCTTGGTATTCAAGAGTTGGAGGAAAGCATACTTTCTGGAAGCTCTTTGACCTTCCTGGGAGGCCCACAGCCTGGGAGAGCATTAAATCTTCCAAGAAGCCACAAAAAAAGAAACCCTTCAATGATTGCAGAGAAGGTTTAATTCTGAATAGGTGTCTTGTGCATTTCAGCATTCGGACACTTGGGAACTACGTAATTGAAAAGGTCTAGGGTCCTGTCAAAAAACCACATGGGCAATGACAGGTCTCCTGCTGAATGAGAAGTTTGACATTTTAAAGACCTCCTGGCACTGATTTATTTGTCAGAAAAGCAAGTCTGGGAATTGTTTATCATGCACGTGAGTCTATGTGTACGTTCAATACTGAGAAAGGTATACATAGTTGTTTCCCTAAAAAGAAAAGAACCCAAAGGTCAAAGACGGAACAGATTTGGCCCAAACATTTCAAAAATAAACAAGTAAAAAGTACCAGAGGAAAAAAATGAACTCGCCGTGGTAGCCATGTGAAAAGTGCTTAAAATAGATGTTATAACATTTAGCCAGTTAGTTCAGACTTTTGAACCTGATATATTCATAGTTTAGTGATCAACTGTTATTTCTGATTGTTGTCTATTTCCTATATGATGAAATTATATAACCTTAACATCCATAGGTCTGAAAGTCCTGACATGATTATTTCGCAATGCTTTTTTGCTTTCACTACGTTAACCATTGATGGAATTAACCTAGGAGAAAATAATGTGTTCTCAAAGGGTTCATCAGCTTTGAAAATAAATGCACCAGAAAGTGAACGTTAGTTTTCTAGTTTCTTCTTGTAAGTTTGAATAGTTGTGTTGATTACAGGTCTTACTTTCACTCACCCTTTCTGTTTAGTTTTCCTGAAATATTAAAGCATCTGATTGAACCTGGCTGAATACTAGGCTATCCATGGTCCCCTGCCACAAGGACTGATCCAGAAGACCCATGGAGGAGGTTATCCAGTGGAGGGGGGAGGGGAGGGCAGCGGGGAATTAGTGATAACAACTCATTGCTTGCCCACGAAATGTTGTAACTCATTATGGACAATAAAAAAAAAGCATCTGATTAGCAGGAACCAATGAGCTAAACAGAAGGAAGGAAAAGAGTTTTAAATCCGAGTGTCTTTGCTGACATCAGCCTGTGTCTGCATATTTTCTATTCTGGTTTCTGAAGGGTGAATTTCATCACAGTCAAATCATTTTTCCTCTTTTTGGTGATTTTGTTTGTAATTCTCTTTTATGATTTTCCTTCATAATTTTATTAGCCACTTCTAAGTTACAAGTGCGGGAGTGATGGTCCCATGTTGGCACAAGTCCAAGGACAGTCAACAGTTGGTTTAGCTGAGGGAAAATTCCCACCAGTCAGAACTCTACTCCTACTTGATCTCCTTTTAAATGAGCCTTCCAAAACAGCTGTCAAAACACTAAAAAATAAAAACTAGGGCTGAAGGAACTGGAGAGATGGCCCAGTGGATAGAACGGGTGCCATGCAAACGTGAGGGCTGGATTTGAGGCCCCCAGACCATGGAAAAGCAGATGCTATCAAGAAACAGCACACCTGGAACCTTGCTGGCCAACTAGCCTGGAGAAGGCAGCGCGAACTACAAGAGAGACCGTGCTTCAAGCACAATAGAAGGTGAGAATTGAAGCCCAAAATCACACACACACACACACACACACACACACACACACACACACACACACACACACACAGATACACAGATACACAGGCACAAAGCCTCCCTTGACCACCATGCAGCAGATAACTTCATGGACCCCAGTAAAGGATGTGATGCTTGGGATAGCATTAAGGTTGAGCACTGCCTCATTCAGCTTTCGTGTGTGTGTGTGTTGCACATACATGTATGTGTGTGTTCACATGCATGTGTCGGTACATGTGTGGGCAGACACGTGGAGTCCTGAGATCAACATTGGCTGTCTTCCTCATTTACTCTCCACCCCGTTTCTTTTTTTTTAAATAGAATTTTCTTCTACTTCTCTACTTATTTGTAGACGAAGGTACGCGGTGTGCATGCTTAAGTGTGTGCACACTGTATGTGTGTGTAGATGATGTGTGTGCCAGAGGTCAAGATGTTTGTCTTCCTCCGCTGCTTTCCCCATTATTTGAGACAGAGTCTGATAATGAACTTATCAATTCCGTTCGACTAGCTGGTTAGTGAACCGCCCCACAGATTCCCTGTCTCCACCTGTAGGATTATAGGCATGTGCCACTGGGCCCAGCATTGTCTGTGGTTCTGGGAACTTGGTCACAGGTCCTCATAATGGCCACAGTCATCTTCCAAGGCTCCTTATTCAGGCTCTAGGAACTGCTTGAGACATTGAAACTTCTACAAATGGGCAAGGACGTCTTCAGGTCGGTTGCATGAAGGGGTGAAGCCTGGGGCATTTGAGAAATTGATCTGAGGGTGCTTGACAGCCCACAGAGGAGGATATCCAACTGATCAGGGAGGGGGAGGGGGGAATTGGGGAATTTGGGATAACATCTCATGGTTTGCCCACTAAATAATGTAACTCATTATGGACAATAAATTTATATTTTAAAAAAAAAAAAAGGTCAGGTTGCTTTGTTTACTCCGTCTCTAAGCAACACCAGAAGTACGTCTAGGACTGCCCTCTAGTGTCAGTGTGAGTAGAAGTTTCTGGGGTTTTCTGGGAGTAAAGTCTTTGTCTGACAATCCCAACGGTTTTGATAACCTTTGCAATTGTAGTTTTAAAATATTTATAGTAAAAAAGTTTGAAAGCATTGACGTGATATCTCAAATATTTACTAGGATTTTTATATAGTTTTGCAAATCATTAGGCAAAAATAGGAAAAAAAAGAGGCAGTGGTTAGAAGAAAGGATATAATGGAGTTCCATATAAAAACTTTTTTTTTTTTTTTTGGTTTTTCAAGGTAGGGTCTCTCTCTAGCCCAGGCTGACCTGGAATTCACTATGGAGTCTCAGGGTGGCCTTGAACTCATGGTGATCCTCCTACCTCTGCCTCCCGAGTGCTGGGATTAAAGGCATGCGCCACCACGCCCAGTTTAAAAACATTATTTAATTTTGTCCAACTAGTGACAAAATCCAAATCAGGTTTCCCGGTCAAGTATGTGAAACCTACTCAGTTTCACGTGTCTTCTTGATTTGGCAGACAGACATCTTTATGCTTAGTTCTCTTCAACAAGCCAAGCACCGACTGCAGTGGTGAACTAAAGAGCTATAAAGCCACCTGTCCTGTCTACAAGCCCCACGTCCACAGCTCCAGCTAACCACGAGTGGAAATATCCAGAAAAAAATTGAGTATGTATTAAACCCATGCATCCTGTTCTTTCTTTTGTCATTATGCTCTGGACAAGACCAGAAGCAACTGGGTGCATAGCACTCATATTGCTTTAGTGATGAGGAGTTATCTCAAGAACCCAGGAGGTTTGTGCCTCTGTTAAGTGCAAATAAGGTGCTATTTATATAAGGGAGATCCACACGCGTGGATTTTGCAGAGTGGGGTCCCAGAGCCAATCCCCCACAGACACCGAGTGATGACTGGTTCCTCTGTTGGTGGAGGTTAGATTCTCATGAGGATGTAGGTGGCAAAGAAGCAGGAAACTGAGGATGGTAACTACACGGAAAATGCCAACAGTGACCCTAAGGGGTGGTATTAGGGGTGGAGAAATTTGAGGGAAAGAGAGATTTCTTGAGATAGGAGACTAAAAGTCTGTAATGTGCTGCGTTGGTTACTTTCTTGAGATATTTATGTGCTTGTTGAGAGAGAGAAAGAGAGAGAGAGAGAGAGAGAGAGAGAGAGAGAGAGCACACTAGGGCCTCTTTCCACTGGAAGTGATCTCTAGATGTATGCACCATTTTATGCATCTGCCTTTCCGTGGGCACTGGGGAAAAAAAACCTGGGACATCAGACTTTGCAAGCAAGTGCCTTTAACTACTAAGTCATCTCTCCAGCCCTACTTTTTAATTGCTGCAACAAAATAGCTGGAAAAAGTAACTTAGGAAGAAACAGGGTTTTTGTTGATTTTTTTTTTTTGTTATTTTGTTCGCAGTTTAAGAGATACAGTCCAGCCTGGTGGGAAAGGCAGGCAATGGGAACATGAGACGAGCAATAAGATCAAATATGCAATAAAAATCTCCTTATCAATAAAAGCCCAGGACCAGATGGGTTCGTGGTAGAATTCTATCATTCTTTTAGAGAACAAATCCCAACTCTTCTCAGGGTCCTCCACAATATAGAAAGGGAAGGAACGCTTCAGAATTCATTCTGTGAAGCTAACATTATCCAAGTCCCTGAACCAGACAGACATAACAAACTTAAAAAAAACAACAACTACATACCAATTTTCCTGGTGAATATAGATGCAAATTCTCAACAAGAAATAAAAATATAAAAAAGTAAAAATTATCAACAAAAAAATTATCGAGAACAAGATTCTTGCAAACCAGAACCAAGAACATTAGCCAACATGACCAAGTGGAATTCATATCAGAGATGCAAGGTTGGTTCAATATTTGTATATCAATAAATGTAATGCACCACATAAATAAACCTAAAAATAGATATCACATGATCATCTCAATTGATGCAGAAAAGGCATTTGATAATTCCAACATGCTTTCATGTCATATATAATATAAAATTCAATATCATGCTTAAAGTACTTACTAGAGTTATAAGACAAAAAAAGACATAAAGGAATAAAATAGGAAACAGAAAAAGGAACGGAAGAAATCAAACTATCCCTGTTTGCATATGACATGATTCTATTATTAAAAGACCAAATAAAAACCACAAAAACTCCTTGGGGGACTGGAGAGATGGCTCAGCGGTTAAAGCACTTGCCTCCAATGCCTAAGGCCCTGGGTTCAATTCTCCAGGACCCACATAAGCCAGACCCACAAAGTGGTGGCCCTGGTTCTCTCTCTCTCTCTCTCTCTCTCTCTCTCTCTCTCTCTCTCTCTCTCTCTGCTTGAAAATGAATAAATAAAATAATTTTTTAAAACTTCTTAGGATACAAAAATCAAATAGAAAAAGAAATCACAGAAATCAGTAGCTTTCATATACACCAATAATAAACTTTCAGGGAAAGAAATCAAGAAAAACATCCTACTCACAAGTTACCAAATATATATCAAATATATATATATATGGTAACATATATATTTGGTAATATATATATATTAAATACCTAAGACTAAACTTAACATAGAACTCTAACAAAAAATGAATGTAACGAAGAGGAGGAATGGGCCAAAGGATATTTGATATTCGTGAAGTCACAGTGCCTGATAATACCTACACAAGCCCTTCATTATAGGAAGAAAAGATGACAGCACCTGAACAAAATAGAGACCAATGAGAGGGTGAGGAGATACGAGGGAGAGTGCGGAGGGAATTATAATGATTTATTGTCTATAATCATGAAAGCTATCAATAAAAAGTGAAAAATAACTTTAAAATTTTTTTAATTTATTCATTTTCAAGCAGAGAAATACAGAGAGAGAGAGAGAGAGAGAGAGAGAGAGAGAGAGAGAGAGAGAGAGAGAGAATGCACCAGGGCCACCACCTTGTGGGACTGGCTTATGTGGGTCCTGGGGAATTGAACCTGGGGCCTTAGGCACCAGAGGCAAGTGCCTTAACCGCTGAGCCATCTCTCCAGCCCAAAAGTGAAAAATAACTTAAAAAACATTGGGCACATTTATTATTGCAAATGAACCGTACTTACATAAGGTCTCGACAACAGGGGAGACTGGGTAGAGGATATACATGAAAATTCCAAGGACGGTGGTAGATTGGTGGCATGATCCTCCACTGAAATCTGTGGACTCTCAAGTCTCTAATATGAACCAGCACAGTACTTATGTATAACGTACACACAGCCTCTTAATCATCCCTCGATTGTTTAAGTTCTTAGTTATTTATATAAGGCTTTTATAATCCTTATACTATATTATTCATGAGATGACTAAGAAAAATTCTGTACACATTTCATACAGATGCATTTACTTATTCATTTCCTATGTTTTTTCGGTCCTACTATATGTCTCTGCCTGGCTTTAAACTTGCAATCTTCCTGCCTCAGCCTCTCTAGTGCTGGGTTTATAGGGCAAGTGCCACTGCGCACAGCAAAAGCTTGTTTCTGGAATAGTATCTTCTTCAGTTGATTGAATCAATGAACACAGAACCCAGAGACATAGAGGGCCAACCAGATTTGCTATGTCTTGAAAGTATCCGAAACTATTTTTAATGGAAAATGTAGAAGGTAAAAATGTAAAGCTGTATTTGTTACATCCTCCGTATCAGTTTGCTGTATTTGTAGTATTTTTCTGAATATTCCAGAGAGAATATCTATAGCCTTATCTTGGGGACAGGGCTTTATTAGTTTGTTTTGCTTTTTTTAAAGTGTTTTTATTTATTTGAGAGAGAGAGGCAGACAGAGAGTGTGAGTATGGGTGCATTGGGGCTTCTCCCATTGCAAACAAACCCCAGATGCATGCACCACTTTGTGCATCTGGCTTTATGTGGGTACTGGGGACTCAAACCTGGGTCATCACACTTTGCAAACAAGTGCCTTTAACTGCTGAGCCATCTCCCCAACCCCCATGGTTTTCTTTTATTTTTAATCACCAAGTAGGACCCATTCTTAGAGTCAGTACTCTGCCACATGCTGAGAGAAGTTTAGGAGACAAGGGTGTGGGAGAGCCTACTTTTTGGTTCAGATGAGGAACCCCTATAATCCCTTCTAAACATACACCTGCAGCGGTCAGGGAGATTGCTCAACGGATAAAGTGCTCGCCACACACCACAGGAATGAACTATGAGAATACTTCATATGGACCTTGCAAATTACTTTTCGGAGATTATTTCCATGGGATGCCTTTTCTGCTAAATTCTTATCTTGCAACTAAGTTAAAAGTGTGCTGTGGAATTATGTACTACCAAGTACTCAGCCTGTGCCTTAGATTGTCTAGAATTCTGACCAGCACAAGTGGTCAGTATTAACAAGGCATGTTGGACATGATGTGAACTTAAGCCAAGCTCCTTGTTTTACCTCTCCAGTGACCTGGTGTGCATGCGTAAGAGATGTTGACCACCCCACTGGAGGAAGTACAAGTTCCAAGCAACATGCTGTCCACAAGAATGTTGAAAGCAACAGGTGGACTTAGAGTGGTCACATTTGTGAATGGTAAAAAGTTGTGGGGTGTGTGTGTGTGTGTGTGTGTGTGTGTGTACACCATGTCCTCAGAGTTCACAGGTTCTGCCCCTGCCCTCTCTTTGAGCAAATGTTTAAGGAATTTTTTTTTTGAGATAACCTTCCTTAGCACCTCACTCACACACTGCTGTTTTGGCTACTCATTAGTTACATCAGATGAACGCTTGGTGCATCAGCGAAGGCAGTCTCTCTTAAAATGATTTTTAAATATTTATTTATTTAGCATCTAGGCATTCCAGGGCCTCGTTCTGCTGTGAACAATACATGTGGCCTCCTGTGAAGAACTGAAGCAAGCACCCTCAATGCTGAGCCATCTCCCCAGCCCCCAAGAGTCACTCTTTCTACTTCATGACATCACAGCACCACATAAGCATGAGGGACCTGAGCCTGGTCCCTCAGCACCCACATAAAATGCTGGAGCAGCAGTCGCAGCCAGGAGAACCCCTGGGACTTGCTGGCCTAGTTCAACTAGTGAACGCCAGGTTTCAGTGACAGATCTTATCTTTAAAATAAGGTAGAGAGGGCTGGAGAGGTGGCTCTGTGGTTAAGGCCTAATGACCCGAGTTCTAGCCTCCAGTAGCCACATAAAGCCAGATGCATAATATGGAGCCCGCCACATCTGGAGTTCATTTGCAGTGGCTAGAGGCCCTGGCGCACCCATTCTCTCGCTGTCTGTCTCTCTTCTCTCTGTTTCTCTCTGCTTGAAAAGAAATAAATAAAAGTATTTTTAAAAAATAAGGTAGGGAGTGGTTAAGGAAAACACTGGATGTTGACCTCTGGCCTCCGTAGGCATACGTACACATGTGCATATGCACCCCCCCCACACATGTGTCCTTACACATGAACATGTATACATGTACACACAGCACACAAACAGATGCTAACATATATGCATATGCGTATTCCTATGTGCAGTCCCCACGTGGACCCTCTGTCTTCAGGGCTCAGTCTCTCTCTACCTCTGTGGAGAATCTGTGAAAATATTGGCCTTTTGATGTCCTGGATTGTTTCTTCTGGCCTCGTTACTTTGAAGCCTCTGCTCCCGTTTCCCAGAGAAACTGCCAGGTTTCTCATTGTATTATTAATGTGACTCAAGCAGATGTCCAGCTTGAGTCTGCTTCTTGGGCTAAAAAAATTTAAAAAAGACAAAAACAGAAAAACAAAGTCAGTAACAACTGCTTGTGCTGTAGGCCTTATGGGCCAGCTCTCCTACCTCTGCTTTCTCAGAGGGTGTCCACAGCACTCCCCGGGGATGTGCGGCTCTGAGCCCCAGTCCTCCTTGGCTTCAGAGCTGGCCTTCAACCAAGAGCTCGTTGCAGCTGTGCTTGGCTCTGTTTCCTTAACCCTTTCCTTTTCTTGACACTGTTTTTAAAGCTAGAGATGGAGAAAGGAGACTCACTCCTTCTCACAAGCCATCAGGTGTCAGAGCAATGAGTAAGGCAGGTGATGTCCTTGCCCACATAGAGGTCACACTGTATTGGTGGAGTAACAGCCACGGAGTACTTACTGCTTTATAATATGTATATAATTTTAGTGATCATGGTGTAGGCATTGGTGTTTCCTTCATTTACTGACTCACCCGAGGCCAGGCAGCTGTGGAGTGATGGAAATACAATCTAAGGACTCAGCTCCCACAATATCAGATTTATAATAGCAGTAATACCGATAACATTGTTCTTTGGAGTAAATATAACCTTATTTCTAATTTTCTCATCCCCCTCTAAAAATCATATATTTTCAAAAATCTATAATGTCTCATTAAAATTCTAAAAAGAAGTAGTTCTTTAAAAGCACATGTTGTAGTAGTCAGCCACACAACTCTGGCATGAACCTCCAAATCAGGCACGGTTTATGGGAGGAAAGGATTTATTGAATTTACAGATCCAGAGGAAGTTCCGTAATAGTGAAAGAGGCTGGTCTCCCTTGTCACAGTCCAAGCAAAGAGAGGAAAAAAACATCTCCAGCACCACACACACTACAGCAAACAGGCGGAGGGAAGAGAGAGATTTCCTTCCACTTTATATAGCCTAAGGGCAGGGTCTTGCAACCATTTCCCAGACTTGTTTACTCCCTGAGTCTCTGGAATTTTCCTTCCTTCACTGCCCTCGTAGGAAGGGATGTCTTTTTCTAACTCCTCTGAGCTTCCTTACATCCTGCCCCCTACTGAGAAGGCCATCTTCCTGTAAACCTCAGAGACCCACCCAAGATTACAAAATAGGTTAACTTGACAACAAAACTTAACCATCGCAGCATGGTAGAGTTAGTATTTGCTAATTGCTTACATAGTGTTGTCCACCTGTCTGTCTTTCTCATTGATCAGGTAACGCTCACCCTTCCATCCTCTCTCCTTCCTCCATACAGTGAGGTCGGGCAGATCACCAAGTCCAGCACTGCCAGCCTTCTGTGCACTACAATTGGACGGGATGAAGTTAGTGCCACATTCAAATAGCCACAGGATTGGTTCAGGCTCAGATAACCATGGTGTAAAGTGTGGTTTTCTTTTCTCCTGCCTGGGCAAGAGGAAGTATGTACCCACCATTGCTGGTAGCCATCAGAGAAAGGGGCAGATATGAGAGACGCACAGAGAAATGGAGCCAGGGATGACACCTGGCATCTGCATCACTCCCAGGCATTTTGGATGAGTCAGAGATAACTCTTACTATATAAATTAGCTTGAATTAAAGTTTATTAACTTTTATTTCAAATCACACTGGCACAAATAATTTGTTACATTTTAAACATCCAAACTCTAAGTAAATAGCATTTTTAAAAATTACATTTTATATGAAAAAACATAATTTCAGAACTGGTTCATGGTATGCACCTGTCAGCCTGGCACACAGGAAGCTAATATGGGAGGATTGTGAGTTTGAGACCAGCCGAAAATACAACGTGAAGAATAGGCAAAAAGTAGCTTCTTTTAGGCAGTTTCAGTTAGAAACTGAGGCCCAGAGAGAACCAGAGATGCCACTCCAAATGCTACCTCACGCTGGCCCAGGAATGGAACTTTTGGCAGGATTGGAACTCATGTCTGATCAAGACTGATCTATAGCACCCCCTGCTGCCCACAGTCTCCAGTGCTATCTAGATAGCTGGCCCAGGTGGGCTGGCCCTGGGGTTTGCCCTCCAAATCTACCAACCAATTGGGTCCTCCCTTTCCATACCTGAATCTGATGAAACAGTGCATTTACTATACTATAAAGGCTCTAGCCTTCTGCCCCCCCCACCGTCTCTCTCATTGATTCTCCCAGCCTTACTCTGTGCTGCTGCATGGATATACGGAAGTCTGGCTCTCCCCTCACTCAGCCTCCTCCATCTGAATACTAGGCTTGCCTCTGCTTTCTAGTTTGTGGTAACATCTCACTTTAGTTACATGTATGATTTTTCCTCTGGTCTCTGAATTTATCACATGCGTATTCCACTTACACTCCTGATCTACCTCGTGGGTGCTCTTGATAACTCTAGGCCTGTGACCTGTGTCTCTAAACTCCAGGTGACCATGAGTTGTAAGTCTTTTTAATTTCTTGGTCTCTGCTTTGATATTTTCCCTCTGCTATTCCTTCCATGGCGCAGCACATGGCAGATGCAATGTGGATTCCTTCTATGTCTCCTACACAAGCTCCTATATCCCATCTCCCGTGAGCCTCTGCTCTACTCTAGTCTTTGTTGAAAGCCTCAGTTTTACTAAACTAAGCTTTATGAACTGCCATCCAAAGCTTGTGGCTCTCCTCCAGTCTTTCCCTAAAAACCTCAATTTTTCTTAAATGAACCTTACAAACTATGCAGTGTTTTCCACATGAGAGTATTTGCCCTTCTCACCTGTTTATGACTCTGCTCGAGCCTTCTTTCCTAGATCCCAATCTCCCTTAAATAAACCCCACAATTTGTGGTTTCTCCCTCAGTAAACTTAATAATTCATAATTTATCATCTTGAGCTCATCTTTATCAGTTCTTTGGTAAAGATAAGATAGGACCCAAAATTGGGGTTCATAAACTTGGGGACCCCCTCCTGAACACCAAATCCTGTATTAATAGTGAGATCCTCTCTGAAAAAAGAAAACTTTGAAACATTATCTAGAGAGTTTCATATACCCAGAGGATATTTGAAAACAAATTGGAATCTCTAACTTATAGAGGGAGAAATAAAATCCACAGCCTACTGCTTGCTCTGCTGGGCATATGAAGGTAATAGAGAACATGAGTAGTTAGGGGACCAGATGTAACAGACGCTTACTTTCTTGGCTCGCCTTATGCTAGCTTCAGATTCTAGCACACAATTGCCTTGGATTTTGTTGCTAAAAACACTTCTGTTTTTGCCAAGCAACCCTGTTTTGGAGGCCTGCCATCACAAACACAAGCAACTTGCTATGTGAAGGTTTGTGCTTTTAGTGGGACTGCAGAACCTTCTAGATTATCATAATGAGAGGGGAAGACATCAGTCTGCATGTGCTTAATTTATCACACATTATTCAGTGGGTTTAAAAGCACCACTTCATTCCCGATAACCAGTAACTCAGAGGGAAGATAATAGTGATGTGATTAAGGCTTGGAAATGCATGAGGTTTCTCTCTAAGAGCCTGTGCACATCCAGGGACATTCCTTCCATGTCCAATCTAATGTTCCATGGGCATCTTGGCCTCTGTGGGTCAGAAGGCCAGCACTAATCTAGAACTAGCTGAGATGGACCACACTAGGCTCTGTTTTGACCAAATCGGGAAAACCAGATCTAAAGGGGAGTTTCTTGCCAGTGTGAGACAGCCTGCTGTCGTCAGCTGTCCTGCTAACTGTGCGGACCAAGATGGCTGTGTAGAAGGACACATTTCTTATGGCAACTTTCTGCTCAGATCCTAGAACAAAATAGGAAGAAAATAAAATGGTGGTCTGTTTGGCGATGGTCAAAGGAGAATTATCCAGGTTTGCTTCTTTTAATATGAACCATTTTATAATAGTCATATTAATAATAATAGTCATATTAAGACATGGGTCTTAATAAGCCAGAAAAATTGCTTGTAGGGATGAAATGCGCCTGATCTGGGCTCTGCTCTCCTGCAGCCTGTGATGTGAGTGTAACATCACAGACAGCAGAGCTGGGCTCTGAGGAGACTGCACTCCCATAGTCAGGTTTTACGGGGTAGTTGGATCGCATTTTCTCATAGAAGTGAACAGGACTGTCAAAATAGCCCACCTGGCTTACTCACAGTGGCCTCAGATAGGAAGTAGGACGGTGTGTAGACCTCCAGAGTGTGCGCAGGTGCTTCCTGTGGAAGCGTTAGGCTTGTCCTTCCTGACTGCAGTGGGAGCAGGGTGCTGGTACACCTGTCTAAGGAACAGGGTAGCTAAGGTTGTGGATGGAGGGAATGGACAAGGATGTGGGGATGTAAGTGGGGAAGATGGGAGCCTTAGCCAATCATCATACATGTCAATGTGAGTGTTAAAGTCTCTGCTTATGATTTATAGGCTTTTTTGTTTGGTTGCTTCTCTTTTTCACATCATTTTGTTTTAGTTAATTGTTAATTTGCAAACAAAGAGATATAAAAAGAGATAGAGAGAATGGGCATGCCAGGGCCTTCAATCATTGCAAATGAACTTCAGCTACATGTGCCACTTTGTGCATCTGGCTTTATGTGGGTACTTGGAAACCCAAACCTGGTTGTTAGGCTTTGCAGGCAAGTGCCTTAACTGCTGAGCTGTGGGTCCATGGATTACTTGGGAGGTCATTGCACACAGATATCCCTGCTCATCCACGGAGCTGGGTGGGCAAAGTCTTGGGACAGTGTGAGTACGACAGGCATAGCCACGCAGGAGACAGTTACAGTGAACAGCTTGTTTATTAGATTGAGGAGGGTGCTTTTATGCAGAGAAAGCAGGAGAGGTGGGGGGATAAGCAGCAAGGGATTGGCTGGGGCAGGGTGGCCTGTGGATGTCTCATGAAAGGAGAGGCAGGGGTCAGCTGCATAGATAAGCTGGAAGGACTTTCTCATTGCCTGGGCCTTGTTATTTCCTTAGAGCTGAATTATGTGAACTCCCGTAAACTCAGGCCTTGAATTGCCTGGACTTATCAGGGTTTGCCAGGGCCCGCCAGGTGGCTGGAGGTTGGGGAGAGAAGGAGTCAGCCAGACTCCTGCCGGTTTCAGGATGAGATTATCAGGGTTCCAGGCCAGTCTCAACTTCCCTTTAACCCTTTATCTTCCATGCCTCTGAGCAGGGTCCCACACTGAGCCATCTCACCAGCCCCATTTTATTTTATTTTATTTTTGACAGTTTTATACATGTATAATGACAATGCATTTTAATTTCCACCTTTAGCCTCTCTTCCTCTTTCCTTTCCCCCTAAAGCCCTTCTTCCCCTTAGATTCCATTAGATTTCTTGCCTGCTTATTTATTTTCAACCCATGGATTTAAATTAAAATTGCTGCCTAGTCAGGTGAGAGGATTTTTCCCACTGGACAATGGGCAATCCTCCATGACGCTTCTTGTCATCTTCTAGGAAAACATCAAGCATGCAGACTTTACTTATGTCACCACATTGTGACTACTTTTATTTAGATTTCTTGAAAAAAAATCAAACCAATATTTCTATTTTCCCACAACCACTATAAGGATGAGCAAATATTTTGAGGAAAATTGCTCTGAGCTATGTTTAATCCATCAGTAAGTATTCACCGAGCACAGGTTGCTAAGTGCTAACTACTGGGGATCCAGCAAAAGAACGACACAGCCTCTTGGACAGGAACAGGTGGGAGATCTATTATACTGTCCCTTTCTCTTAGGTCTGTTCTAATGTTCTTCAAGTCCTGTAAGTCCTGTCAAGAGCTGGTTTCTTCTGCTCAATGGAACCAAATTACCTGCTTCTCAGCCTCCTGGGCATGGTGGAGACACTTAAAGGGCTCACTCAAGTAGCATCCACAATCATCTGAATGCTACCAACGCTGGCTTCTTTAGCCATGTGGAATCAATTTTCTACAACAACTGAAACCTTAACAACACTGAATTAAGTCACAAGTTTATCCTTTTGCCAAAATGTCCCACAAGACAGACTATCTCTCATTTTTGTCTTCATCTGTGAAAGTCATAAAGGTGGACATGATCCATATTATTCCTAAGAGTTTTTCCAGAGATACTTCAATCTGATTTTTAGAAAAAAATAAATGGTAAACAGTCCCCCTCCAAAGACTATGACGGAAAACACTGCACTGGGCATTATGTTTTAGCATATAACTTTTAAGAGACACATCGATCATACCTCAAAGTAAAATAACCTCAAGCATTATTTACAATCATTGCTTATTAGCCTCATGGTGATGGTACATTTATCTGTCAGTATCTGCCTCTTTGTCTATGGAGGTGGCCTTCTACTTCCACAGATTTCCTGAGTTTAAACAACCCCCATGCCCCGATAACTTGGCCCTGTAACATCACCTGCATTGCCTGACTCCATGACAATTCTACAGTGCAGTATTAGAAACCAGCTGTCACTGTGAATTTCAGTGCTGGAAAGCGTTGTTCTAAAGCAGAGGTTCACAACTGTGGCTGTGCCTCTGAAACACTTTCAGAGCTTTGCAAATGTTTCTGTGCCAACATTCCACCCCTAAATATTCAGTAGATCCGGGAAGCAGAATGATCTGCAGTTTTAACTCTACAGATAGATCTATTGTCAAACCAAATAGAGGCTCTCAACCTTCCAAGTCTGGCTCCATATGTTCCCTGTCCCCTGGATACAGACTATTAGCCATGTGGATTGTATCCATCCATACAAAGATGATAACTCCAGAGTAACACCTCTTCCTTGAAAAAGGCAAATGCTCTATGTATTCAACAGCATTCAGTTGTAATGACTCACCATCACTCCCAGGCCAGAACACTCCTTTCAGTATTAACCAATGTTCCAGTCCTACTGGTCCCCCGCCATCCCTGGCATCACTGTTACCCTAACAGCTGGTCAAGATTAAGGAAGCTGTCACCATTTACATAGGAGGAGTTCAATGACCAGCGCTGGTCACTAGCCAGGTGGAGACATGGTGGAGGTGGGATTAGTGAGTCTGGGTGTGCCTCCAGACACAGGGCACATTTTGCCCATACCAGCTGCTGGGAGGCCACAACTTCTAACTCTCCAAGGGAACAAACAATGCTATCTGTGAGGTTTGCACAGCCCAGCATTCTGCTAATGTTCATTCCAAGATGCAAGACTCCCTAATCCACCCTGAGTTTTGAGTGTTCAAAAAGGTTCTGAGAACCCTATAGTATCAACATTTGCCATTAAGAAGTGTGGGGGCCAGAAAATATAAGGATCTGGACTAGTTAAACCTGACAATTCCCACCAACGCCTCTGTTCCTCATGGGAAATAGACTGGGCGGGAGGCAGGAAGATAAGTTCACTGAGCCCCCTTTAATAGCTTATTCCACTAAAATTGAAGAGTGTATTCTTTCTATAAACTCTACAACTATTTCTTGTATATGTGTGTGTGGTGTATACATGTATGCAGATGTATGTGCTTCCCACACACACGTGCAGAGGCCAGAGGATACCAGGGATCCTCTATTGCTTTATTTTCCTGAGAAAG
Source organism: Zapus hudsonius (assembly GCA_004024765.1). NCBI lineage: Eukaryota > Metazoa > Chordata > Mammalia > Rodentia > Dipodidae > Zapus > Zapus hudsonius. The sequence goes on from PVHP010002343.1 coordinate 89,876, forward strand.
AGCCTCTCTCAGAAGCATGTCATCTTTTGCTTAGACTTGCTGAGCAGAGAGCCTCGGCAATGCTCCTGTCTCTAGGCCTCTCAGCACGCATGCCGTGCACATTTTCCGTGAGTCTTGGGATCCATTGCATGTTTGCACAGCAGGTGCTCTTACCCAACCCCCGGATGCAATAACGATTTTAGCTGAGTTAGAGAATGGTCAAAGGTTCTGCCTGACCCCAGTTCAATCTGTTCACTTACCCCAGCTTTCTGGACTTCTGACGGGTGATTTTCTTGTACCTCTATCCCCCGTCCATGATGTCTCTCCTGCTCTCCAGTGCTAGCCAAGGTTATTGAATGGATTCCTGACCAACTCTTCTGCAAGGATCTAATTTAAATTCCTGCCCAAGATGATGCCTTTTAGGTCTTTAGTGGACAAGTAACATTTCCCCCAGACATTCTCCTCAATCTCCTTGGATGGAACATCATAACTCAGACTAGACACCCAAATTCCCATATTTTCCAGAGGTGGATGAGCTGGATCCAAAATATTCATGGAGATTCTGTTCGAAAGATAATTCCATTCGGCATGTATGACAAAAAAAGATAAAAAATTGGAGTTCTCCCTCTGATTCCCCCAAGCTACTACCACCAACCCTGAGCTACTACTTAGTTTAATTCATGATTTATTTAGTTATCTTACCACAATGCTAGAACTTGGAGGACAGTTTTGTGGTATATACTTTTTGTTTCCCTATTGTCATGGTTTGATACAGGTGTCCCCCACAAACAATTGAATGTGTTCTGATAGATCGATCCTCAGCTGATGGCAGTTTGGGTTTTACAACCTCGATGAAGCTGTGTTGTTGGGGGTGGGCTTATGGGGGTTATAAGCCAGCTTCCCCTTGCCAGTATTTGGCACACCTTCCTGCCGCTATTTCCAGTGCTGTGGCAGAGGTGATGTCCAGCCCTCTGCTCATGCCATCGTTTTCCCTGCCAGGGTGGAGTCTCCCCTTGAGTCCGTAAGCCAAATAAACACATTCCTCTACAAGCCACTTTTGTTTGGGTTCTTTCTGCACAGCAACTAGAAGTCTGACTGCAACAGTTTTTGTACCAGGACGTGGGGTCATCTGTTGCTGCTAGAACCCTGATCTTGTGGCTTTGGGCTTTTGGAAGTGATCTGCAGAAGGAATGTGGACAGATTGGAAAGCTTGTCCTAAGAGGTGCCTTGCAGTGCTGTAAGTACAGCGTATTGGATCATTCTGGTCAGAGTTTAAAGGCCTGAATGTAATGAGAACTATGGACTGTG